>WJEZ01000494.1:0-27234 GCA_009869925.1 Thalassaphorura encarpata
GCAAGAGCAAGTGTTTTGGGCTCTGTCTCTCTTGTGTTGTTGGGGAGAACGGACGACAGAGCAGACAGAGTATAGAGCGGAAGTGAAGTGTTTAGATGTAGTCACTCATTTCATTTCATCAGTGAGTGCAGTGGACTCAACTCAACTCATAGTTTCATTGTTGTGAAATATACCAAATCCTTACTACAAGACAAGTCATGAGAAAAATTAAATTACGACTACGACTACTGCCACTGAACTGAACTGAACCGATTGCTGTGCTGTCAAGAAACCAAGAGGTCAACTCCGATCCGATCTCAGGGTTGGCCACAATTACCAAGAATTTAAAATCGTCCGTTACGTTACGTTACGTTTACCATGGTTCAATTAAGGCGTCCAGTGCTCACGTTCAACCAAGTAGATTGAATATGAGAGAAGACGTCCCTTTCCAAGGATTCTAGGTGGGGAGCCTTGCTGCCTCACCCTGACGGCGGTCTTGACCTTAATATCTTGCCCACCCCAGAGTTTCATTGTTGAATTTTGCGATAACCATGGAGGCTCTGGAACCTCTTTTGATGGTGAGTTAGAACTTACTTGGTAACTTAGATTATATGATTTCGTAACAGAGTAGAGTAAATTAAAATTAATTAGAATTTAGTAAAATAGAAGCACAAATATAGTTAGTGTTAAGTATCATCTCTGTAACATCGCATCGGCATTAAGAACCTCTTCTGGTTCATTTAATTTCGATTATTATGGTCGCTGAATATATATTCATGATCAGTTCCGTCAGTTCGTTTCAACCCTTTATCCCCAGTTAGAGATTAAAAATTTAACACTACGATGAACTTTGGACGTTGGCTAGCTCTACATTTTATAGTTTCAGATCATTTGCCGTCAAAGCAGCAACATAAAACGTAACACGCAGTTATAAGTCAGTAGTCCCAGTTTAATGTCCAGTTTACTCTGGACTTGCATTGTTTACAAATTCTCTACTGACTTTCCGTTCAGATGCCAGTTTCCTATTTGCAATAGATAAATAATCAATAATCAACATTGACCATTGGGTTTGTTTGAGAACCTTTTAAGCCACAGTCTATTGTCATTCCGAAAGCAGCCAATCTAGGACTTGTATTTCAATTCTATTTTCAATATTCATTTCGTTCATCTATTTGATACGTAAAAATGAGGGAAGTGATTTTCTTAGAAGCAGTAAGTGTCGAAAGTTACTTGGTTAAGGTATTACTACTTTAAAAAATTATTATTTCCTGGTAGAAACCATAATTTGCATTAGGCAGAGGCAGCTTTAACAATGATCTAAACAAGCATGGCTTGAAACTTATCACCAATCGAAGTGAAATGATTGGCAGCTGTTATCTGTTACGAAATCCAGTGGGCATGGGCATATATTCATCTCGACATGCCAATTGTCATTTCATTTTATGGACTTATAAGGATATGCTATGCACTTTTTTTCGCTCAACTAACTTGTAGTTAAAAATAAATTCATAACGCACTAGCACTAACACTTTATTCTGCATTTTTTTCACTTTAATGCTTATTGCTATTGCTTCGCTTGATGCGTGAAACCTAAAATTATATAAAAAGGTTTATGCTGTCTCTGTTCTAGGTTTCGGTTTCGAATTCAATTCCATATTGGAATTGGTTGGTTCAATAGTTGTATCTGCTCGAAATAATTTATAGCTTAGGACAGGATGTCAATTTCAACTTTAAAAACATGCGTAAGCATAACCCAACCTAATTATGTCGTTACATTTGCATGGCTCGGTTTCTGCTACGCTTGTGTTAAATTAATAAGATGTGATTTTCGATGTAGCTTTCTCTCCTAGTCTTGGAGAGTTTGTTGCACTTAAAATTAGTTAATTAACATGGTCACGAAATTCGAAATTGTGAATATTGTACCAGTGGGATGATTCGTGCATGGTGCACGTCCTACGTGGTTTTGCAATTGTGGCAGATTCAATTCAGTGTATTTTCCTTTTCTGCTATCGCATGTAGTTACATTTGCATGGCTCGGTTTCTGCTACGCTTGTGTTAAATTAATAAATGTGATTTTCGATGTAGCTTTCTCTCCTAGTCTTGCAGAGTTTGTTGCACTTAAAATTAGTTAATTAACATGGTCACGAAATTGTGAATATTGTACCAGTGGGATGATTCGTGCATGGTGCACGTCCTACGTGGTTTTGCAATTGTGGCAGATTCAATTCAGTGTATTTTCCTTTTTTTTCTGCCTTTGCATGTCCTGTCCTGTCCTCTCGCATCCGGAATCATTTTCGTTTTCGTCTTTTACCTGTCGTGCAATATTAATAACTTGGCAGGTATTTCGAGATGTCTAGATGAGACTAGAGTGACTCACCTGTTGTTTATGCCAGACATCCGAGCCGAGCGTGACATAGCGTCTTGGTTCGGTTATTATTAACTTGATTCTTGAGAATTTTGCCATGCATAGGAATTTTGCAGCTGTGTCCTTAAATATTCATGGGCATATATTTACTTGATCCTCAGCTTTAGCTAAACTAGAAATTGCCAGGTCTGTATACTGTGTTTTTGAAATAGGATATTGAAATCAAATACATGTTTTCTTTGATTGGCTGGCTGCATAAATCTCTTAAGACCACAATTGGAGAGTCGATGCCCTATGGCCTGATGCAAATATAAATTAAAAATTTTATGATTCAGAACGTTCATACTAAAATTTAATTGGCAGCATTCAGGTCTCGGGTCGTAGTCGTAAAAGCTTCAGTAGGTCACGGCAACGATAAAACCAGTATTTTTAACCCTAAGCATAAACTTCACTTGTGCAATTTGCTTTTCCTACGCAGTGATCTGGGTGCATTGTGCATGTGTGCAAATTAACATATATGCGGATCTGTGGATATAAAATGAATGAGTAAAACAAGTGCAATCAGTACAATGCGGTTCCTGGATCCAATATTGTACCAAATTGCAAAAAGTACAATTACTATAAGGTCCTTGGGTATCCCAACAATGCTATTCATAATTTAAATGTGACAAACCATTGTGGACACTAATTCTTTGCAATTCTCGTTAACAAGGAATTTTTTGCAATTATGCTAATGGTGTATCTGTTCATATTATTGTTAATCTAGTAGATTAACTGATTCCCTGATTGTTGAGTCAGGTAGAAAAAATCTCTGTATTACTGGCTAGGCAGGCGGCTGTTGAACGTGAACAAAGGACAAGGAATCAGGAACAACATTAAAGAAGTTGCGAATTGAGTTATGAAAATAAAATAATGTAAATATGAGAGTGCAGCACGCGGCGACCTTGTGTTGGATGGGTCCGCTTTTTTGTATTTGTCTCATTGATTGACATAATTATAATCAATGATATGTTCTGTGTTTTGTTCAACATCTTTGTTGGATTCTTATTTTTGAATATGATCTAATCACGAACTGAAACTTACTCTCACATCAGGATAGGCAAAAAGTTTAGTTTTGTCCCATTGTTCATGATTTGGTTTTTTGCTTAATTCGCTGGTTGGGTTACACTGGATTTATTTTTAAGCGTTTCTTCTGCCTGAATTACTACACGTGTGTCAGAGAAATTATGAATCCCTAAGAATTTTATGAAAGTTCGGAACAAGCCGAAGTGACCCGAATTCATTTTTCCCTGTATTTATTTTGAGTCAAGGTTAGCCCGATTTAGGAGTTGGAAGGTTGGAACGCAGATCAAAGTGTGTCGCCATAAATCTCCGTTTTAGTATTCAGAACGCCGCGAGGAACTCCGATCTCAAAATATCTCAGTTTTAGTATGACAACATGGATTGGAATCGAATCGAGTTGTCATCAGTTTCTGTTTGAGTGTACGTGCATCTATTAAAGCGTGCATCCTTGGGATTGATTATTCTGCGGCAATGACAATGACACTAAAGGCTTGGCCTGAGTCATGGTTTAATTCTAGCAGAGCAGAAATCTGAACTTTGTCCAAAATGAAGAGAGATTGGGTTGAACTCTGTTTGTAATTTGTTATTCCTTTCCATTGCATCGTCGCGTGCAGCTCAAGCTGTACGATCCTGTCCTATGCACTTTACTTTTTATGTTTTTTGGTGTTGGTTCACTTGGTTTCATTGGGCTAATAAATCATTCATCTGGAACGAAATGAACGAGCTCTGTAGCTGAAAAACCCATCAAAGCAAATATCGGTTGTGTTGTGTAGAGGAAAGCAGTACTAGGCTTTTATGAGTACCGAACCAATTACCATTTGGAAAATAAAAAGAGAAGAGAAGAGCACTTGTCCTAATTAAGTGGAAAAAAGGTTGAGTTGTAAAATGTCATTTACTGGTTCTTTGTCTCTTCAATCCCAAATTTCTTGAGACGTGTTCGATTCATGAGAACAAGAAGAGAAAACCGGATGGAATTTGAAAAGTTCTTTATGTTTTCCGATGAGTATGAGCATTTAATTTTAAGCTTAAGTTTTAACAAGCTTAAAAATGCGTTTGTCTGATACTCAATCAACACTTAAGCTTAAACTCTGGTTTATAATTATGCAATATTAAATTGTCCGTGTGATTATAGAGTTGGCACACTGCCGCTTGTAGTGCCTTGCCGCACTGCTACAAAATTTGCATTCAAATTGAGAAGATAATTATATAATCCAATTAAGTAAATATGCAGCCACCGCACCGCGATTAACGCATAGGCATTTCGTTGCGTAAAAAGATTATAATCTTTTGTGCAAATGCATAATAGTAGTACATGAGAATTTTGTTAGTACCAGAGCAAGCAAAAGTAAAACATTTCCCTGTCTAATGTCTTGTCTGCGATTCACATTCGTTTTACTTTCAGTTTCATTTTTTATCATTTCTTTTAAAATCTTTTAAGAGTTTCTGTGGTTGGGAAGGAGTAGGAAAGTAAAATAAAGTTGTGGTAATGGTGAATTGGATTCCTAGGGATTTCTTACGTAATCCACTCACCAAATGGGAAGACAATTTTTCCTATTAATCTAACCGCATTATCATTTCCCTATTATCTTCAGGTTTGTACCTCTAGGATTTTGATGCATGATTAGTATGATTGAGATCTGGGGTTGGTAAGTAAAAACCTCAGATATGAAATGACACGAATGTACCGTTATATTCTATTTTTAATTTACCTCCTTGAATTAATATCCTGTTTCCCAATATGTGCTTGGGTGCTATGTATGTAGGGTGTAGTAAAATTAAATAAAAAAGACACTAATAAAATTTCTTCTTTATATCCTCGTCCCACTCACTCACAATCACAGCATGAGAGCTCGCATTAAGTAATATTTTCACATCACACGAGCTACAGTTAGGTGGGCAGACCTTAAAGCTCTGGTTTTTTAATATGATACGAATATGTACGTCTACGTGTGAATGATCTTGGTTGCTTGCTGAGAAAATTGCCAACCGTGGCATGGCAGAGCAGAGCAGAACAGAAAGGTATCATTTCATTTCACTGTTCCGTTACGCTGCTATAAAATAATGTCATGTCGGCCCTTATCAATGCATGTATATGTTGTAATCTGTTATTGTTGTCTGTAAAGCTAAAGCAAAGCAAAGTTTTGGTTTAGAAGTTTTTTTTTGTCATTTTATTTATGTTGACATTTTTGCTTTGTGCTTACTTATGTAAACTCTAGTTAATCGCTAATGCGTACAATGAGCACAACACATGACATGAGTGAGTTTAAAGTTAAACTCTGTGAGTTTGTGTTGGTTTCTGAGTAAAATTTAGGTTCACTTTTTTCTTTACGTTTTCCCCTTTTTTCCAAGTCATTGCTTACAGCATTTCTTGCTTGGAGCAAGCAAGGATCTACTCAAGTAGGAAGATTCCAATTATTCATTGTCATTCCATGGGTTTGTAAAGTAAAACGCCCTTAAGGACATTGAGGTTGGTTCACTGGTAACTCTAGTTAATCGCTAATGCGTACAATGAGCACAACACATGACATGAGTGAGTTTAAAGTTAAACTCTTTGAGTTTGTGTTGGTTTCTGAGTAAAATTTAGGTTCACTTTTTTCTTTACGTTTTCCCCTTTTTCCAAGTCATTGCTTACAGTATTTTCTTGCTTGGAGCAAGTAAGCAAGGATCTACTCAAGTAGGAAGATTCCAATTATTCATTGTCATTCCATGGGTTTGTAAAGTAAAACGCCCTTAAGGACATTGAGGTTGGTTCACTGGTTTGGTTGTATTGTGTGAACTGCAATCTGCAATGGAGTAATTTGGTTGGTTTTTTAGAGCCTTGAGTTTAAGGATTTTTTACCATCTTAGCCTTAAGAAAGATTTAAGTGCTGAGCCCGGGCTGGGCTTGTCTTGAATTGAGATTCTGTTTATGATCGTATTAAAATTGTGAAGAGTAAAGGAAAAGCCATGTTAAAAAGCAGTTTCAATTTTTTATTGCCAATTCCAATTTATCCTCCTGTGGTGTTGAATGTCTATTGTACTTACTTGTTTTGTATTTGAGCCAAGCTTTTTGGCATGAAACCGTTGGACCACGTCTGATTTCCGGTGACATTCTGCTTGCTTGCTAGACTAGATAATCTGTTTTTGAGGTCAAAACGACCTCGTGGCTTAGAATGAATGACTTTACGTGAAATTGAAGCAATGATGCTTGGTTTTTTTATCACAGTTTCATGTAACGAGGCTTAAGATTTTCTCTTAAGGGATGGCATATGTAATTTTTCATGCATCTTCAGCTGACATGACACGGCGTAATCGAGTTCGACAGACTGGTGGGATGGAAAATGTAATTGTTTGAGGATAATAAGTTATGATTGTGCTGATACTACGGACGGAGTGTAATGAAGGAGGAAAACCTTTGAAGGTGATGGGTAGTTAAGTTTGCTCGGCTCGGCTCTCTTAGGTTGTGTGTAAATATTACGGTATCGGGATTGAAAGTGTCACACTCATCCTGAAAGTCGAGTTTAACCACCTGGGAGGGACGGACGGGAAGGGAAGATAACTGCACTTGTGATAGTTGCTTTTTTTCTCCTTTGTTGTATGTCATGTGCTTGTGAGTGTCTATATTCTAGATCATTTGGTGCTAGCTAGTGCTACTAGGCAGGCAGGCTCACAAGGGAGTCTTCCGGATAAATTGCATGAATGAGTTTAATTTTTTGCACACTGGGGTATTTCCTGTTTGACAGTTCAGGAAATAGAAATGGCAAATGGTCTTTTGCTGTGTAATCTCATGCTTTGTAGGTTAATCAATTTATTGCCTGGAATATTGCAAAATTTGTTGAAAAAAAATCTGAGAAAGTTTCGTCTTTAGCAGATAAACTCAATGTGGGTGCTAAGAACACTTTGAGAATATTCCTCGACAAAGTAATCATGCATTTGAGCTTGCGGCTTGACTTTAGGTCTAAAGTGCATTGCATTGTTATTGTATTTCATTAGTTTTCCTTACCGCCCCGACTAACCCGTTGGTTCCGTGTTTCAACCAATGATTAGGTTGAAGAATGAAAAAAAGTAGTGGTGGTGGTGGTAAGTTGAGTTGACGGCCTATTCTGTTTCTGTTCTGTTTAATCATTATCATCGTTAAATGCACAAACAGGTTTAAATTTTACATTAGTCATAACAAAGCATAACTGAAATCTAAATTACTTGTAATATCCCTTGTAGTAGTACTAGGCAAAGTGCCAACCAGAGCAAAAGGCAAAGGACTGTGAATGTGAATGCATTTTTCGTTAATCTAAATTGCACACTGCTCAGTATTTTGTTACTTTGTTAATACTGAACAAGTAATCAGTAAGCACGCAAGCATAGCCCACACAAAAGCTTGCATGTCAATTTGAATTGATTAGGCTGGGCTAAACTAGTGGGGTCGGAGTAAGTCAGGTTAAGATAGGATACGGTACAATACGTACGTGCAGGTGCAAATAATATAATCTTAATCTGGAGCGAACAAATGAAATTAATGGTGCACTAATGGAAAATAATACACTGGAAATTGTGCGAATATGATACTACAGAGGGCTGGGACGATACCGGTATGATAATGGTATCGTATTTATTTACAAGTGTAAATGACGAAAAATACGTTAGAGCGACCTGAATGAAACATGAAAATCTCATTTTAATTTCTTTTCTAATTTTAGGGAGGACCCCATTCATTTCCTGCCACTTCTTGCTCCAACGAAAATTATGATGAGCTTTCGTATTCTACCAGCACGTGTCGTCGGGAGGAAAGTTCAGTTTCTTTTCGGAGGTATGCAATTATTTTTTTATATTTAAGGGAAATTGAACATATTTGTATATTTGTTCTACGTATCTCTTGTTACAAATATTGGAAATGGATGTTTTGTTATTGAACTGGATCATTCGGTGTCTCTGTGGTCTGCTAAATTGTCTGACGTTGTTTTTGTCCCAAACCCTTTCCAGGGAATCGGAATCTTATGTGGCTGTTAAAGGTCAATCCTTAATCGTAACTCGGAGTGAGGGTCAGAAACGAGGTCTTTGTCGTCGTCCTTCTGCTGTCGCATTGAATGGTCCACCACCTCAGCCAAACTCAATGAATACTTTTTCCGAGAACTCCAAGGCTGACCAATCCATTAGTTCCGTTTGGTGAGTCTTTTGTATTGTATTTGCTTTCGTTACTGGGATTTGTATTTTCTCGCTGGTTCGTTTTCGTTCAAAAAATTTGACTGGGCTGGGGGCTTCACAGATGTTCTTATCTTGGGTACAATGCGTGCATCAGTTTCCAATTAATGGTTATTCAGTTACATCATGCGATCTAGACATTTCTCCTATTCTTAAAAGTCTCTAGTCTAGATTCCTTTCTCATTGAATTTATTTCTGTACTTTGCAGTACTCCAGAGTTTCAGACTATGTCTGAAATTGAACGACACTTGCATCAAATGACTCAATTATTGCGCCCCGAGGACTCAATTAAACTTGTAGTACGTTTAGAAAGTTCGGTGGCAACGAGGATTCGTTATTTGGCCGTAGTATCATGCATGGAACAAGAGACCGAGGAATATTGCCTCCTGGGAATGGACTGTAACGGAAGTATTACCCTAGGACTCGTTGTTGCCATTTTGTCTCATACTAAAATACGACTGGATGGTGATGGGTGAGAAAACTTTCTAAAATTAATATCCACATTTAATATGGGCTGATTATAATTTTAAATTTTTCTTGTGTTTATGTCAACAGAGGATTTTGTGTACAAGATGGAGATGGGCTCAGATGTCACATTTTTAAGCCAGTGTCAGTGCAAACGATGTGGTCCGCTCTGCAGACGCTGTACCGAGACAAATGAATGTGCCAAGCAGAATAATAGCTACCAGCTGAGTGCTGTCAAATATTATGAAAGTTTGTACCAAAGTAACAAATCGGATACAGGACACCTGAGTGAATGGAATACACTGCCTGGGGTAGAGAGCCGACGACAAGTTGGGACAAACTTGTAAGTTTTTTCTACGAAAACTCTTTGAACTGAGATGTCTTGTGGAGACGCTTTATTTAATTCCTTTTCTTTCATTTTAGATCTAGTGAGGATGTATTGTTTCAAAACAAAATAAGTTCCTCGCTGCGAGAAATCCTCATTGCAGAAAAAGACTTGGACCAGGTCACTTCCAAGGAAATTCGTACAAAGTTGGAACTCAAGCATGGAATGGATCTCTATGGGTAAGTAAAGTAGATTGCCCGCCTGCTTGTCGGTTTCATTTATTTTTGGAAGGGATTACTCATCCCAAGAGAGAAAGTTTCTTACTTTTGTTCGATGTATTGTAAGCTGTCGTCCCTTTTGGGCTGAAATTCGAATAAGTTGTAGTTTTTGTGGGATTGAACTTTTTGTAACACTTAATTAGCCAAAATGGATGAAAGGAACTCAGTCATAACAAAGATATTGCAGATAGCTCTATTTCCTGATAATTAGTAAGAGCGATGTCAGTAGAATCTTCATTTGCTTGACCATGTTTTCACCATCGCAATTATGTTTTTCAGGTATAAATCCTTCATAGACGAAGAAATGCTGAAAATATTGGGCCAACTAGATGCTCCAACGAAAATTAGTGACAACCTCTACTTAGGAACTGAATGGAATGCCTCTCACGAGCAGGATTTATTTGACAAGGAGTGAAGTGAAAAGTTGAATCAATTAATATCATTTTTTTAATTGTGTTTGAGATAATGAATGAGAAATTTATATTTATCCTCCTAGAATTGGATCTATACTCAACGTAACTGCAGAGATTGACAATTTTTTCCCTGACCATTTCCGCTACATGAACATTCCTGTTTGTGACTCTGAAGAAACTGATCTCCTTCGTTACTTTAATGCATCTTACAAGTTTATCAGTGAAGCTCATAAGGAAGGCAAAAATGTACTCGTCCACTGTAAAATGGGAATAAGTAGATCAGCAACAATTGTAATTGCCTTCGTGATGAAAAGTAATCATTGGGAATTGAGTCGATCCATCAAACATGTGAAGGAAAGAAGAACATGTGTAAAACCAAATCCTCATTTTATGAGGCAACTTGAAGTCTATGAAGGGATTTTGAATGCCAAGCGCTTTAGCAACATATTAGAAAAGAGATCAAAATCCGAATCAAATCTAAAGCAAGGGGATTTCACTCTCAGAGCTAGAAACAAACTAACTTTATCGTCGTCATCAGCAAATAATAGCTTTAGTAATTTATTCATGTCGAGAAAGTCAACTAAGAAATACTACAACACAGCCCCAGCAAGATTAAAACCACAGAAATATTTAAGAGTTTTACCTAGTCTTTCAAGATCCAAAAGTTACTCTTGTGCCACGATTTCAATGGAGAGTGACAAGGAACAATCCTCTTCAGAAGAATTAGTTCCAAAGGATGTCATGGAATCTTTTCAAAATGCAGTGCATAATTTGGAGAAGCCAATTCCTAACTCTCAGCCAAGTGGACAAAAGGGACAACATGGTCATAATTTGGAAGAACAATCCTCTAAATCACATGGAAAAAGCCAAGGTCTCTTCGCTCGTATGTCTTTCCCACCGATTCCTCCATCTACTCGTTCTGCCAACAATGCGAAGGTATCTTCTGCTCAAGAAAATATTATGGTGTCCTCTGACCCAACTGGAACAGAAACCAAAACTCCTGTTCAGATCCAAATTGATTTTGTTGACAAAGACAAGGACACGAGTTTGTTGAAAGGAGAAGATTGTGTGGACTCAGCAGATAATATGGACGAGTCCACCGGATTATCGTTCAACAATGAAAATGAATTGTCAGAAGAAAAGAAAGCAAACCTGAGTGCAAAGAGTAACTTGAGATCCTGCAGACATCCCTTCAATGGTCACACGTTCAGCGTTTCCCCAAATCAAGTCGTAAATATTACTTCAGTCGTGGACCCCTCAAAATTTAGTGTGAGGCATTTAGTCAGTGAATTTGAACTTCATAGTAATCGTAATAGTTTTAGCAGCATTGAAAACTCTGGATTTCCAATATCCTTATCAGAGAACTTGTCAATATGTCCTTCTGGTGTAGTCAAGTCACCTTTACCCATTCCAAGATCTAGCCCAGAAACTGTTAGCACCAAATCTAAACCAGCACCGCCACCGAGGTCAAGCCCAGAGACAGTACTTAAGTCACAAGTTTCTGTTGGTGTCAATATTCCAATTTCCTCTACAAAACATACACCACCCCTTAGAAGTAGTCCAGAAACAATTAGAATTCATGTCCCTGGAGCAAAACCACAGCCACTCCTAATGCCAAGATCGAGTCCGGAAGCAGGGACAAGATTTTTTGGATCCATGAGTGCATCACCTCTACAAAACATACACCACCCCTTAGAAGTAGTCCAGAAACAATTAGAATTCATGTCCCTGGAGCAAAACCACAGCCACTCCTAATGCCAAGATCGAGTCCGGAAACAGGGACAAGATTTTTTGGATCCATGAGTGCATCTCCTCCATCCTCTACAAAATTTGCAAGTTTTGACAGAGCTTTGTCAGAACCTTGTACTTCATCCACCACAACCGTGACAACAATTGCTCCTGAATCTGAGCAGCAGGAACCAGAAGAACCGAATTTAGTTCAAGAGAAATCGGAATCCAGCTCTGAAAATATGTCAGCTGTTGCTGCAAAAACTTCCCCGACCGAATGTCCATTCTTCCTGAGACACCATTTCAAGCAAATGGAGTCATCTGTTATGGCTACTCCAAAATCTACAAAATCAAAATCCCATGTGAAGAAATTGTCGGATCCAAGCAGTAGATCTAGGGAAAAGTCCCGTGGACCCAAAAGCAAATTAAAAGGAGCAGATGCAAAGCCACCTCCAGTCCCTACTACCCAACCTAGCCATGACTTTGGAAACACCGATGACCAGCAGCAATCCTCAAATTTCCAAAGTGTACGTCAGCCATCCGGTGTCGTTAAGAAACGTTTGGAAGTTTTCGAAGCCAAGTCTTCAATTGAGCTACATTCCAGCAGCAGAGCTCATCAACGGTCTCAGAGTGCGACGGGGAATAGCCATTTTGCCACCAGTATTACAACAACAACATTCTCCCCCAGAATCAACAACACATCTCACTCCTGGTCTTCTTGGGCATCAGAGGAAATCCTCCATGCCTCACCTGATTACCCCTAGTCTCACTACATGCACCTCCTCCGCTACCACGGCCACGGATTCTCGGACAAACCCCCTAATTAATAATTTATCTAGTTTCTCCCCAACAGAGCGCAAAGGTTCCTTAGATTCAAATAGTTTATTAAAATCTTTACCGAATATGAGCCGACGCCCTTTGACAGTTCGAGGTTTTCAATCCTCAACCAATACCAAAGTTACAACGAGCAGCAGCAGTAGCAGCAGCGGAAGACATAAAGGAAATAATGCATTTGGATATAACATGTCTGGTTCTGGAGTCAAACAAGAGCATGGGAGTACACATCCTCTCAATTTACTTCCACAAACTGCAAAATTGTCTCAGTGAATTGGATTGAACTACCGTACTACTGCTGAGTTGCTCTAAGGAATTAATTTACTTGACTCATTGCCATTACGTACAACTATTATATTCTTCGTGTGCTAAATTTAATTTTTATACTCTCGCTTTAATCGTTTCGTTTAATTATTGTAAACACTATCACTTCACCTGTCTTGTCGGCGAATAAAAAAAGTTCCGTAGTTTGTGAAATGATCGCCTGTGATTTGACAGATTATTTGAAATCAGAGCACAAAAACTCGACATTGTACATGCATTTCTATAGCCTTAATTTCGTCGATGCTGCAAAATATTAAAATCTTAGAATTTAGAGAAATGGTTAAGTCGCCCATGTCGTTTTCATTGTTGTCAAAAGCCCTCTTGTTGCAACATATTCATTGCATAGGGTAACATTGTTTCATTTTCAGAGATGGAGTTAACTGACTTTAAAAGAGAATTGATATTGTTGCATTGCTTGACGATTGACGATAAGAATTATTAGCGTCGTTACTCGTTAATTCAAACTAAACTATTGTTGTAAAATTAATACCTTCACAGTTTAGATGTGAAATCATAAATAACGACAAAAATTACCTTCATCATCTTTACATGCACAAAAGTTCCGTCAACTTAAATTTATACTTTTAATGTGTTTAGTATCAGTACTAAGGACAACAAAACGAGGACGTCGCTAGACTATGGTTCCATTTTGCATTCCTCTTTATCATAAATTCCAAATTCATTTTCAATTGAAGAACTTCAAGTTAATTTTTCTGTCTTCTGCTCATTTTACTTTCCAGATTAGTCACGGTTCTGGGCTGTATTGCCTGGGTTAAATGCAAATTTCTTAAACCGGCCCTGAACTGAAGGGAAACTAATCGTTCATATTTAGCAATGAATCATTTTTACTCATTTTACTTTTCAGATTAGTCACGGTTCTGGGCTGTATTGCCTGGGTTAAATGCAAATTTCTTAAACCGGCCCTGAACTGAAGGGAAACTAATCGTTCATATTTAGCAATGAATCATTTTTTGACAAATGTTCAGCTACATTAATGCACTGAAAGTATCGACAGAATATTTTAATTATGGCTTCTATGATCCACGACTACTTAAGATTTCAGACCTCTTTCCGCTTTAATTACAATTAAATTACACAGGGAGGAAATGAAACCGTTTTCGGCTGAATGTCTGTGCCCTCAGCTAGGGAAATCATTCAAAAAAGATTTTTAATTGAAATCCAAAAGCAGTTAGTAGCAGAATTGAGAGAATTGCCATTGTGATGTCAAATCATGTCACGCATATGCAGTTATGCAATTTTCAAGTGAAAATCCTAGTATACACATCCTACTTTAGTTCAGTTTAGCTGACTGCGTGGGAGTTTCCTTCAACTCAATTGCCTACATTTTAATTTGAGTTTTAGTTTACGGGCTTTGCTCGCTTAAGTCTAGTCAAGTGGGATGTGAAGTGCGGAAACCATGGAACGGGACTCGAATGATAAGTCAAAGCATCAAAGGAATTAACTCTGCCTGCCATCCGCCTCCTCCTATCCATAACAATGAATTGCAGCAACAGCAAGCAATTGCTATGCAATTCCTTCCAACAAGTTGATTTTATTGTTGGCAAATCCCGATGCCAGCCAACTGGCGTAGGCAAAATAGATTTTCTGGGGAACATACTTCTTTCCTGTAGCCTGAGTTCCTGCAAACTAAACTCAATACTGTACTTGGTTGAGGCTGTCGCCAAATGAAATTGCATACTTCGCTCAAATTCTCTTTCTGTATTCAAAGACCTTTAAAAATCTTAGTTGACTGAGTGATTTATGACAGTCATTGTTTTATAAATTCGCCATAACCTTTCGCCCCTTTCGCCAATATTGGCATCAAACATTCACTACAAATATGTAGAAATTCTATAAACTTTAACTTATGAATTCTTAATTAAAACTAGGATCAGTCAGAATTATTGTTCGTATGTTCCTTGGAGCCTCATCAATTCTAAATTAATATAATTTAGAATTTTATCAGTATAACCACTTAATCTAATCATACATTCCATTAAGGTATAGTCCATTAACCCTTTTCAGTGTAATTTTATTTGCCAGTATTAGCAGTTTACAAATTGCCAAATCAGAAATCATTGGGTTGTTGACTTCATTTCATGCAACTAAAATGCGTAGATACAACCAACTACTATTCAATGTTTAGATTGGAATTAGAATTTGACTGATAAACAATGAAAGGTGCTAATGACCAGGACCAAGCTAAATCCGAACATTCAAAAAATCGTAATGGCAATAACAAACTTTCAAAACCAATGGACAATTCGAAGTCTGAGGAGTCAGAAACATGGAATTTTTAATTGAATCATATTCATAGTCCCCTCCCCCATGACTAAATTTTGGGGTTACTTTCCTTCTAACTTCTACTGTTACATTTTGCCACTACGAATGACTACTACTGCAACTGCATTACTCATAGCAATAGCAATAGCAGGTACATGCGAGTCACAGCCAGCAACAATGGAATTGAGTCACATCTGAGGATAGGAGGTGAATAGTATACGTAAACTACTTGAAGGTGGTATTATTATTACGATACGTACGATGCATTTAGTGAGTGCAAGAGGGAAGAAGGGGTTAGTTGAATTCAATTCCCCAAGTACAGTTGAAAGAGTTGTGGTTTGTTGTAGTCTTAGAGGTGAAAAAAAGACCCAAGAAGGTCTGAGGAACATTTTCCAATTGCTAACGTGGGTGAGAGCATCTCACCCTTCCTTCGTTCGTGTGTCAAGTGAAAAATATTTTGTTTTGACTTTGAGTTAGCTAGAATGGAAATTTATTTTCTGAGTTAAGTGAATAGGGTAGAAAATGAGTCAGAGCTCCTCCTAGTACTTACTTAGTCATACTCATTTAGTTGGTTTCTTTTCTTTTCTTAATTAAAAAGTTCAAATTAGGGCACGGTTATTTAGAAAAGTTTAGAGTGACAAGCAAATAGGAATATTGATTTTAATTCAACGACGCACGACTGCGATCGATCAGTGAGTGTTTTGACCTGTGCTGTGCTTGGAAGTAAAAACAATACACAGAAAAATTATCAAGGAAATTTATCTGGAATTGTGTACTTGGAGAATTTCCGACCAATCCAGCTTACAACGAATGTTCAAAGACAAAGACAAAACATTTTGTCCCTGACAGAGTTGAGTTAAGTTGTTGCTCCTGTTTTTTTGGCTTAAATTGAACTCTACACTACTACTGAAAATTACAAAGTCCTTCATTTCCGTAGTAATTAATTGAGTAATGATGAGGAACACTGGGCTACTAAAGTGGACGCTCCACAAAAACAAGAATGGCAGCAGCACTCATGGTAAGTATTACAGAAAATCATATAACACTAGTAAAATGAAATATTCCCTTACAACTCAAGCTTCAGCTTCATTCTCACGTTTTACATTTCAAGCCTAAGCACTAGTTGTAGTTTGAATTCAATTTGACATGCGAAAAAAAGAAACTGTCGTGATGTGATTAGAAGGATTCTTCGGAAAAAACCAACAATTATGGTTACTTGTTCCCTTGTTGCATGTAAGGGAATGACAGACGGGAATCAGTTTATAGGATTTCCGGTGTTTATCAAAAATAACACAGATTTCAGTTCAAGTTCGAAGCGAAGTGCATGTTTTGGCTGAGTTTCTGCAGCAAATTGGCCAAAAAATCTGCTCATTCTGTTGCATTATTATGCAAAATTTTGTAAATTTGCAAGTCGAGTGGACATCTACAAGATTTTATGGCCAATTTCACAGCCGTGGATTCCCTGAGATGGCTCGTCTATTTTTATCCTTTGATAACGCCGATGACGATGATGATGTCATGTCATTACGCCCTATGCCTATGCCATGAAATTAGGACAGGACAATGTAACGTATTTAGAGGATTGAATCGAGTATGCCATGAATTGAATTGAATTTTATGTCTAAGCGTTACAATTGTGTCTAGCTCTAGCCTAGCCTGCGATGCTATTGCTATTCTACTTCTGGACTTGACATAATGCAAAAACACCACTTTTTTTATTTCTCAAGAAATGAAATGGTTGTTGAATTTAGGGCATTTGACTTGTTGTAAGTGCAAGAAGCGATAAGGAGTGCATGTGTTCATCACATCACATTATTGTAGACAGGCAGCAGCAGTCTTCATCCTTTGCATTGTTGTTGGTTGATGCTGCATTCATTGGCATTTGCATTGAGGATTGCCATATGCAAATTGGTCTTTGAAATTGCAATTGTGTGCTTCTTGAGCATAAACCATTGCCGCCGATTGGCACAAACAAAAGAACTCCCGTTCAAGACATTCTGTCTAAATGTGGGAACAAAATATTTTAGTTCTCAGGCAAGGGTGAATGGGAATTTATTTATTGTGACGTTACGCTTTTGCACGGCGCTTCAATCGAATGAACGTGAACCACACCGACATGCTTTTGCTTGCCATTTCGCTGAATTTTCATTCAGCCATAATTTCACCATTTAGAGCTCTAATTATATGTCATTTGGATTTACAGATCGAGCTAATAATGTTTTTGTTTTTCATGCTTTGACTTTGGGGTCATGTCATGCTTCATTGTGGCCGTATTTCGTATATTTGAGTTTTGGGCTTTAATTTTTATGGTTTACGTACTACTCGGTCGTCATGTTTTGATTGATAATCGAAGGTTAGAATTTGAGTCAGAGCTTGAAGTCTGAACTATGGTAATCATCCACTAAATCGATTTGACGTTTGGCAATGGCTAAACAATCTTTAAAATAGATTATTGCAATGCAATGCAATTTGCAGTGTTGAAATTTGTCATTGACATTTATGCGAGTGCAATCACAATGCAAATGCAAGTGGAAAAATTAGAATGTAAAGTATACAAAGAGTTGTTGAATAATCAAGACAGACAGAGTAGAGCACGACAATTCAATAAATCAAAAGGTCACGAGGACGGAAAAGGATTGGAATAATAAGGCTGAGAGCGTGGGAGATCCTGTTCGTGTATAGTGTAGTAGAATAAAATTAATACAGGATGCAACTGTCCATTTTGATTAAAAATTGCCATATTAAGACCAAATTTTAAACCTGAAACCTGATTTTATTTTTCTTTACAGGGAAGAATTGGATGCATCCACCCGATGCTCTCACAAACGGTCACATTGCTTACCTGGTCAAGGTAAGTCAAACTTTATTTTCTTGTATACCCTTTTACTGTTGCTCCCATTCTAGTTTACTAGTTTTGGGCAAAAATGGTCAATGCTCATTCTCCTGTCAGCGTATCTCCTTACGTGGAATCACGGAAAGATTGACAGCTTTTACAATTTATGATTTACAAGAATTGCGACGCTTTAAAAAATTATTTAAACCAGTCTTAATACCGCACAGCACAGCGCATTATGTTCAGTTCATGTCTTGTATTATTGGGCTTTGCATTTAATTTACCTGTTCATCTTGACCAACTAGGTTTAGATCTTGTGTCGTCATCGTGGTCATCGTGGAATCGTATCATGCGTATTAGGCATGTCAAGCCAAGTCGTGTCGATTGACTTTAGACTCCACTTCATTAAAAACTAATTTTTTGTATCTTGTTTTTAATCTACAATGGCAAATCGCGCTATATCCAAATGGCGCAGTTAGAACATACGTCGACGGAACAACAATCTTAAGACAAAAGTCATCATCCGCTGTAGTTGCAATTTCCAGGAAATGTTTCAAATTCGCATAAGTCAAAATATTATTACTACTAGGAAATAGATGGGGAAAATAAATTGCGGATGCACGAGCTTGACTTTGAGATTGACCAGTATCCTGTCCATTTGCATTAACATTAGCATTTAGCCAGCCACGCTTAAAACCTGGAAGCTGATTGCTCGTGCTAGCTAAATGCACGTTTGACGTGGGATAAATTCCTTAGTTTTGCTAGTTTTTTTCTGCTGCCTGGCTAACCAACCTGCCTAATCTCCATATTTAAAAAGTTTCTCGCAGATCTTCACCTTCTCTCAGAGTACAAGGTCATCATCATTTTTTCATAGACAACAATACGATTTAATTTAATACATGAGGCATTAGATTTTCCGTCTTGCCAATCCAGAGTTATTCAGGCATATGCTAAATAAATTGTTCATGGGCCCGCGAATTCGATTGCAATTATGAGCATCAAGCAAAAACAGTAAAAATATAGTGTGAACATTTTTACAGCGTTCAATCACATGATATTAGATATGCGATAAGGAATGAGCCTTAAAATAGCATGAAAAAATAACAAATGCCCACATGACTTTTTGAAATTGAATTGAATTAATGCAAATGAGGTTTGAGCTTTGGCTTCATTGTAATTAAATTTTTGTCATACAATGGGTGTGTTCATAATTTATGGGAGCACAGTGCTATTTCATAACATAAGGCTCTCAGAATTAAAATCTGTAACAAAAACAACATGATATTTTGTTACATGAAATGTTTGGTGCATGATTTGAAATTAAAATTGCACATCGTTCATCTTCATTGGGCATTAGAGTGCGTCGGCACGGCGGCAGTCAATGGCTTAGGCTTGGCGATGGNATTAGAGTGCGTCGGCACGGCGGCAGTCAATGGCTTAGGCTTGGCGATGGCGATGGCACGGCTTTGCCCTTTGGCTTTCAAACTTATTATTATTCAGAAAAAATGAAGAAAGGGTTAAAGACGTCAGTGCAACAAGCAAAAGCAAAGAAAACAAGCATGAAATCTAGACGTGAAAGAAGGCAAGGGGATGAATTATTCATCAATAAAAAAATTCATTATTCAATTTAACCTATTCTACCTCATGTGCAATAAAACTAATTTGGCTTCAAGTGTTGATTTCTTAGAATAATAGAATTTTCAACTAAGCAAAATTAGTTAGACGAGTATTTCAAGTTTAGCATTTTCTGAATAAGTAAATCTTGGGTTGAGACAGAGCCAACCTTTGGTTTTTCTACCTGTGAATTTATGTTTTCTTGTTAAAAGGTATTTTGTATTTTACATCCTGGCGTCCTTGCAAGGGTCAAGGGTTTGGTTCCGTCATTTCCTTTGTTAGCTAGCAATGGACATGGTCAGGCTAGGCAATTGGTTCTTATTGTTATTCGATTGATATTGATATTCACTTCTGTGCGCAACTATTGTAGCCGAATTCTCTAAAATTCTTAAAAATTAAACTATTCTGTATCTAAATTCAAAATTCTGAGAGCCAGAAAATTTCTATCGAGCCTTTAGCATGATTTTCTGTGAATTTAGACAATAATATGCATAAATTCACATAAAACTTCTTTAATTTTCAATTTCACGACCTCACGGGAATGTAATGATAATAATTATGAGTCAATCGTCTTAACGCAAAGCTTCTTAACTTGCCTTGTCTTTTGAAAATTTGCCATGAATGCGTGTGAAAATCTTACTATTAGTTGAGCATTGTAATAAAAAGGAGGGAGAGTGGAGAAAATTCATAATGGCAATGGCACGTACCACACACCACACAGGTAGGCAGAGGAGAAAAAAGAAAAAGTGCGTCAGTCAAATTAAAATTCAGTCACAAGCAAAACAAAAACAACAGCAACAATGCAATTGCAATGAATTTGGCAATAATGACAGTCGCACTTTGATGCGGCTGCTTGTGCGTTCTGTCTTTGTCACTCACATCCTATCTTAGCTATTAAAAATCAGCAAAGAATTAAATGACAAAAGCTGTTAGCGGTTTTGGTGACTGACGATTGAGAGTGTGATTTTCACTTCGGGATTTTTTCAAAAGGGACTTCCTTGTGGTTTGAAGTTGAATCGAATCCAAGCCGTTAGCGGTTTTGAGCGAAAACTGTTTATTGCCTACAGAATCAAATTCTCTTTCAAAATCACCGTGCAGAATTTGATAGTTTTTTGTATGTTTTTCATTTCTTCCCTAATTTTTCTCACATTCAACTCCAAGGTGCTAAACTCTTGCCAAAAATTTAGACCCAGCGAGCTCTTCCTGGTTTCGACCACCAGGAGCATCGAAGTGACTAAACTAACTTAGCTTTAACTTAGCTTGCATTAATTTAGTCACTCATTCACTCAATGTGATAATTATTATTACTCCCCGCAGTCAGTAGTAGTAGCGGATTGAAGTTTGCAATTTTCTCAAATTGTTGCAAAACTTTCTAATCAGTGTGAATGAAATGAACACTTTAATGATTGCCATGCTACGCCAATTTACCTGAGCTACTGCTACGCTACAGTCAGTATTATTTCTCGTTTTTTTTTTGTTTGAAGGGAGGAAAATTGTGCAATTTTTTGTTTTATTTAAATTCAGAATTGCTTTTCAACAGTAGATTGCACTACGCACAATTTTCAACAATTTGAAATTTAGTTAGTATTCAACTCTTTGTTTTCTCGACTTTTTGTACAGGATGAACATGAGCTCATTTAAGAATAAGTCGTGCAAAAAATTCTCATGCTAAAGCAAACAGATGTAATATAATGTAATAGCTACTTATTTGTTAAAATCGTATCCATTAATCCGTGTTTGAACATATCACTTAAACAATCCAAAAAGTTAAAGCCAATTGTTTTTGTGCCAACTGCTCATGCCCAATGAAATCTGATATGGGTGGAGAACAATAACTTGAGGAAAAATGAGTAACTAAATATTAACCACGAATTTCTTGTTCACCATTTAATTGTCCATTGTTAGCAGCTGTAGGCTGCAGTGCGGATGGAATGAGTAAATTTAAATTGTGTGCATAAAATTGGCGCTTGTTAATGCCACTAATAGTAAAATGAGTTCATTCAAATCATATGGCAAGGCAAGAGCAGAAGGCAGGGCAGATGGAGATGAAATTGATTAGTCCAATGATCGAGTTTAAGCTGCCAGTTCACAAAACCGGACCTTAGAGTCCAAGTCCAACAATGCAATTTGCCTTGCATTGAGTCCCGCAAGCATGCAGTCACGCCACACATTTATGCACATGTAATAAATAATTGCATGTAATTGTAGCAAGGAAAAGCAATACTAAAATATGAAGGATATAAAATGTGACAATCAAAAAGTCCTCGTTCTGCCTTTATGCTGTACAATACAGTATAGCACATTTGACTCATTTCCATTTAACAACTGCCATTTCTTTTCCTCTGTTCTATTTTTTTAATTATGAGTTGAGTCAACAAACAATAAATTATTATGACTATGGTTTGAATATTCATGCGTACAACATTAGTGCTATGCTAGCTAAGGGAAGGCACGTTCCGTTTTAACAACTCAACTCAAACATTTCCCTTGTAAATGTAAATGAGAGGCTTCTTGTTTTTAGTTTTGCTTTTGCTTTTGCTTTGCTATATTAATGAATGCCCATTGTTTGTCATCCATCATTATCGTCGTATCGTTATTATTATTGAGATTTCCCTGACCGCGGCGTGTCGTCCGTATTCCTATTCTAGTTCACATTTCTTCCTCCTGTTCTGTTGCTTGCTGCACGCTAGCTATTTAGTGCACAAAATAAAAATTCCACTTTCACCAATCTAATCCAATTGCAATTGCAATTTACAATTTGAGCTGCCAACTTTTTTAATGCATGACATGACTTCCTTTACCGGGAGCATTAATCACTGCAAGGAGGAGTACGAGCTACAAAAAAATTAATTGGCCCTTCACGGTTTCATTTTCTTCACCTAATTTAATTTAGTTTTGAGTGTCATTTCCATTTCCCGTGTTGTGGTGTTTTGCAGTTTTGCTAACTCAATTTTCAATTAGGTCTGAGAGCTACGCCACGCTTTATTTCAAATTATGGGTACCCAAGGCTATCCTTAAAATCATAAATGGCTAGCTTCTTTTTTTACAGAAATTATCCAGAGCATTCAATTAGCAATGCTAAAAAATTGTGGTATTGCGAATTAAAAAATGCTTTGTAGCCACATAGGCTTAAGTTTGGATGAAATAGCCAATCGTCAGCCCTGTCCATTAAATTGATGAGGAAGGTTATATAAAAATCATAAACACGACGGACGGGACGGCACATGCAAGGAATATATGTTGATATGCATAAAAAAATCACAAGTGCGAATGAACGTCATCATCAAAGATGAAGCTGAAGCTACACTTGGTAAGAATTTCGCCGGAAGGGTTGAATAGAATGGCCAAAGTGTTGTGCCGTGTAGTGTAGTGAAGACTCTCGTAACAGGCCGTACCAATCACCTGGAGGTCACCTCTTTCCACCCTATCTTGAAAAAATCCACCTACCTTACCTATATCTGCAAAGCTATGCATAGACAAGGCATATCCCCTATCCTATAAAGTAAACTTATAATCAACATTTATTGTAATCATAGCTATTACCACACAAATACAGAAAAACATTTGAACGTAATTCCCATCCTTTTCTCTGCCAAGTTGTAGCAGTGCAAAAATGCAATGCATTGTAATGTTAATGTAAATGCAACACATTTCCACAGCTCTTTGTTTTATCATTGCATTTGCATTTGCAAATCATCCAACTATGTAAAGGACATGACATGGGCATCTTGAATCTTCAAAATGTAAAATTACAGATGAAGTTTAGGTTTATTGTGGGCATAAATAATAATTCCGTTGGTTTTTCTTAGAATTCTTGAACTGTAGTAGTATTATGGGGTGCAACATGCATGTCGGTTTTTGTTTTTGGAGTTGGATTTTAACAGTAATGTAATTTCAAGTT
Source organism: Thalassaphorura encarpata (assembly GCA_009869925.1). NCBI lineage: Eukaryota > Metazoa > Arthropoda > Collembola > Poduromorpha > Onychiuridae > Thalassaphorura > Thalassaphorura encarpata. Next base: position 23,580 of record WJEZ01000494.1, read on the forward strand.
CAGGGCTTTTTACCATTTATTACGAATGTAAATCCAAAGTCGTCTTACCTTCTTTAGGACTTGTTGTTAACCTTTTTAGGATTAAGATGGAGTAGACTTTTTGTATGTCTGGCGTTGGCAGTGTGAAATGCAATTGCATTGCAATTTGCAAACAAAAGGAAGATAAGGATTTACTGGATTTTATGACAAATGTGTCAATTCAATCAAATCAAAATGAAAAGACGATCTTCAAGTTTTGGCATTGATTTATTAGTTTGTATGTCATTTCTTACCACTTTTTGCGATCCCTCCCTTGTTAAGTCCTTGTTTGGCGAATTAACTGGGAAAATATTAAGGATTAGGTCCTCAAGACACAACAATTCTCTTCATCTTTGAAAATTCATCAAGTAGTATAGTTAAATAAAATCTTAAGGTTATTCAATCATTGAATCATTCTATAAAAAACTGTTCAAATATGATATCACATGCTATTGCTACTAGTTGACGTAACTCTTTTTCTTGCATTGGAATTGAATGGGTTCTCCTTGTTTCATTGTGTGGAAAGAACCTCCATTGTAGAACCGGATGAGAGACAAGATAAGTACGTAAGGGTGGGTGAATGAATGATTTTATTCTAAATTAGGCTAACCGTTTCACCTTTCCGCCTCTTAAATTAAAGATGAACGTCAAAGTGTGTGTGCCCTAGTGGCGGTTCAACCCTTACAGAAACCTATTATTGCTTCTTTCTACGTCCCATTTATTTTGACTACTTGATCTAGATTTTAGAAAGAGAATGGGACAGGCAGTAGAGGGAATTCAAATCGTATTTCTCTCTTAAAACGAATACTACAGACTCATCTTATCATGGGAAAAAGAAATGAAATGAATCTTGAGATGTGGTAATGGTAATCTGAACTGAAACTGAACTCAGATTGGTTAAAATTGCATTGCTTTGTCAGAGCACGATTCTACCGTCGTCAATTTTGTTTTTACACAATTCATGACAATTTGAGTCTTACTTATGTAATTTGAGCTCAGCATGAACACGATCGAAGCACCCATTGCAAGCTGATTACATTACATGGGCCTAGTCTACGAATTCCTTGACAATCGTAATATTTTAAGTCACGCTAAATTTAAAACGAGACCATTGCAAGGCTTTATTTGTAAAGTGTAGATTAGATTTGACGAGAGATGCGACTAAACTCATGTTATTGTTATCATGTTCTAAGGCTATCGTATTTCATCAAGGAAATCAACATGCGATTTTTATCTGTGGAGCTAATGAGTTCCTATCGAGCATTGATCATTTTTTAGAACTGTTTTGCCACAACTTTGTACTAATAATTTGTGATTTTTTATTTCCACGTAGTTCCTCGGCGTCACAGAAGCGGAACATCCGAAAGGAATCGAAGTGGTCAAAGATAGTATTCGCAAACTAAAGTTGGATGAAGAAATTCGAAGAGCGGAAGGTGGCAAAACTCCAAAGGTAAATACAAAAACAAACTTTAATGACTCAAATCAAAATATTTACTACATAAGTTTCCATTTCCGTTTGCGTTTCAATTAATTCAATCCTTAAGACGCAGATGTTATGCAAATTCCAAATTAGCCGTGGCTCTGCATATAAGCAGGAAGAGAGTATTAGATGCATTGGCAGGCACAAAAATTAACATAAGCAGCATTGTGACTGATTTTCTTAAACAATTCCCGCACGCTTTTGTAATTTGTCCTCCCGTGAAGAATTTAAATTACTTGTCAAAGGGCGAGCTTTTCTAATTTGGAACATCTGGGTGGCCTAGGCATAGCTGGACTGGGCGTGACGACAATATTTCCTCTCCGTGGTTTCACCCTTGTCATGCCTCTTATTTTTGAGGAGAGGCAAAGGAAGAATTGAATTCTTAATTCTTTGTGCTCACTCAAGTGCACGTTGACGTTACGCGTATTATTTTATTTTCTTTGTAAGAAAAGAGCAGAACAGGATGTGCACTTTCTGCTCTGGCATTCATCGGCCCCTCCTTGAGGCAAAATGAGCTATGGAACTGCACGTGACAAAATATGAAATTAAAATTGGCAGATGCATATTTGGAAAAATAAGATTTGTTTCTTGGCTAATTTTATTTAAAAAAAAGGAAGACATGTGCCAGGAAGCATCTGAATTAAATTGACATAACTTGAGTTGAGTTGCTCTAAAATCTACAAATGACGCACCGGAATTGAGTAGCACATTGTTCAATGTTTTTCATCGTATTTGTTTAGAAATCGACAGGAAATGGCAAATCTTCACGTTTTAATGCAATGATCACATCCTTTGGAATTTGATAAAGCTGTAGCTGTGATGTACTGTACTGTGAAATAATTTGATTCGGATTGTTTTTCTTATTCACTACTCCATGACGCATCGAGCCGGATTTCCATTTTCAGTACTTGGATTGAAAGTTTTAATTATCAAGTCCCGGTCTTTTCTTCATTTCCTTTTTGATTCTCAAAGAAAATTAAAACGATCGTTATGTTATACTTCGTAGAATTTAAATCCCTCAAGGATCTTGTGAGATTGTTTTTCTTATTCACCATTCCATGACGCATCGAGCCGGATTTCCATAGTCCGTGCTTGGATTGAATAAAGTTCTGATTATCTAATCCCGGTCTTTTCTTCATTTCCTTTTGGATTCTCAAATAAAATTAAAAATAAAAATGCCTATAGCCATTTTATTCTAGGCAAAAGTTAAATGTTTCAGGGACTTGTGTTCCACATATGAATCATACGCAGTACAACAAGATAAATTTTTATTTGTACTTGTTTTCCGGCTTGACTTGAAAGGAAATGAGTCAGATTTTAACATATTTTAGCACATTAAGGGTTTTTGACATTTTGTAAATTCAAATGGGTAAAGTACTTAGAATCTACTCAAAAACATTTGGCTTTTATGACCTGCATCCTTTTTTATGGCGTTGCTAATTGCGTGGAGTGATAATTCATGCAAATTACGATAAATTTTGGACATTTGTATTTTGGCTACCACTACACTGCACCCTTCATCCTTCTTGCTCTGTTGAGGTTTAAGGCTCCGTGACTTGGCTTGTCTTGGACTTACTTTGAATTTTGTTGTCGGCCTTTAGTCAGTCAGCACTTTTAGCCTCTATATAAAAAGTTTTTTGACCCGACCTGATTTCAATCTCTCATCAACTGCACTGCACTGCACAACAATGCAATGGAATTCCTTTAGCTTTCGTATTTTGGTCTGGTCCTTGTCATGACACGACGCATGGAAATGAAATTCAATCTACACCCATGCCATGCCATGCCAAGCCAGTGACATTCAATATTGTAACAGTCTAGGGTTTTCACACGCATGCATTGTATTTGTGCACTTTCCTACTCATACTCATGTCCGGCAAGTCATAGCCAAAGCAAAATAAATTTAAGTCTCACATGGAGCAGAGTATAGCTCTTAAAATTACTGGGTTCAATTTTCAATTGTAGCAAAATTGAATGGAGTCATGCAGATTTCCTGTCCAAACAGCCAGGCAGAGCGAAAAGAAGACCCTATGCATTTGCATAGCGTATGATTTGATGACAAGTTGAGTTGAAATGAATGAAATTGGAGAAAGTGCTTCAGAAAATTAAAATGCACTCAATGTGTCAATGAGGACAAAATCCTGTTGACTAATTTCG
>WJEZ01000495.1:0-27200 GCA_009869925.1 Thalassaphorura encarpata
TGAATTTTTTCCAAGGACACAAATTCATCTCCAAGAAATTGTCTCAATCTACCAGGTGTCGTAACAAGAACATTTATCCCTTCCTGTAATCAACAAAACAACAAATATTTATAACTTTTAGCAATATCACTCAAAATCAAATCAGGTCATTAAAAATTACGAACCAACCAAAACGGTATTTCTTTGTGCGAAAAGGGATGTTCCTCCATACATGACACAGGTCTTAATGCGAGAGTCTCCAGCATAAACATGAGATTCTTTTCCAATTTGTAAGCACAACTCCCTTGTAGGCGTCAAAATCAAAGCTTCTGGAGTAGCTGGAAATGTGTCCGTAGGGGTCAACGGCATTCCCTCTGCCATCAAGTGGTGCAGAATTGGCAATAGGAATGCTGCCTGTTAGGAAACATTCAATAAGAGTTCGCTTTGAAGTTTGAATTTGATAATAAATCAAGATAAATTGACTTACAGTTTTTCCAGATCCAGTTTCAGCTGTCGCCAATACATCTCGGTTCTTCATCAAAGCAGGTGTTGCATATTTCTGAACCGGAGTAGGTTTTTCATATTTCACCTTTTTCACACTTTCCAATAATACTGGATTCAGGTTAAGTTCTTCAAAAGTCGTGGCTGGAGTTGGTGCATCCTCACCTGTCACCTTGTAGTTTTGGAAAAACATTAATCAAAATAAGTGGTAAAAATAATTTTTTGTTTTGCGTGATTTAAGTTAATTTTCGTAGGTGTGATGCTAATTATAAATTGAAGAGCAAATAGAACACTCAACCTACCGTAACTTCAATATATTCGTAGTCATCAAAATTGATTCCATGACCCGAGCGACTCTGAATTTGTTCTTGGTATTTGGCTTCACCTTCCAAAAAAGGTGGAGTCACATACAAAAAACCTTCCTGACCTCCATCACCTCCACCTCGATATTGACCTCTTCCTCTACCCCTACCTCTGCCTCTTCCCCTCCCTCCTCTTCCCCCACGATTTTCACGTCTAGCAGCAAAGACAGAACTTCCAATGTCTTCATCATCTTTGAATCTTTCGTTAGCTCCATAACCGCTGAACCGATCCCCGTTGTCAACTTTGAAAGCATAAGCACCAGCGTCTCCACCACCGCCACCTTCAGAGTTCGCAACTGGTTGAATCCAGTTTTTACTTTTCCAATTTAACTGTCCAGTTACAGGGGCATCAGAATTCAATGCGGTTGCATGGGGTTCCTAATTACAGAATTAATTTAGATAGAACTCTTAGCATAACTTTATTCAATGAAAAGGCCAATAAATAATTTGATAAAGAATAAGAACGTTGTTAATTTAATTTCGACTTCGATCTCAACTTACCATTCCAGTTTTCTCATTTTGATCCAGAGTCAAAGCAGAAAATTGTTTTGCTAATGCATTAGCTTTATCTCTTTCTTTGTCTTCACGACTTTTTTTGACAAACTCACATAACGGGAGTCCTTCTTGAAAATGCTGAATCAACGCAATTCGATCCTCGTCGTCCATATCAGATGCTTCAACGTCATCTGTGTCAATCTCTGATGAAGACATCTCTGAGGAAGAAATATCAGTAGACAGCTCACCATCGGAGAGAATATTCTCCACATCGGACTCCATAAATGATTTCAGAAATGCCGATTGCTTCTCTACGTCTACTTCACCCTCTGAGAATTCTTCTTCTGTCTCTGATTCACTCTCAGTTTCGTCACCTGGCAGCATTGCTGGAGGAGGACGGTTTTCTGGAACTTGTCTATCGCAGACGACCGAATCATCGATTTCCATTTCCTCGGGCAATTCATACTGCATTTTATCTGTAGCCATTGATTGCATCTGGGCTGAAGGCCCAGGGTGATCATCTGGACTGGCCTCCATGGAATAATTCCTTCGTAAGTCCTTTACACGATCGGCTTCTTTGGCAGTATTGGCCGCCCATTCTGCTACACTTTTATGACGTGACATGTCTGGAACAGGCACAATAGGTTTTGGTGGAGGACTTTCCTCCTCGTCTGACAACTCGAAACTGCCTAGTCCACTACTCGACCCAGACTCAGACCAAGATAAATTCCCTTCATCCTCAGCCATTTTGCAGTAGATCTGTTAAGAATCAAATCAGGTAAACATCAAAGTCAAGCTGACTGAGTCAAAGATTTTTGTTTTTCTTCATTCGTGTTTCTGGCCGAATTTTTTAAGACTACAGAATTACGGCATTCCACTAATAATAATTAATTCACTCCTCCTGAGTCCTGAGTGACCTTACGATTGACCTCACCAACACTAACTCAGAACTCAGGACGTCATTACACCAAATAAAAATTAGAAATCTCAAAGCAATACAATTGGAAAACCTCTGAATTACCCTGATCGATGCCAAAGATCGGTTGAGTTGTCAGTGTCACCCTCACTTCTCAGCAGCCCCAAGAACACAATAATTAGTTTTTGACCTTCGACAGCCTTCTTTAAGTTTTGATGTCTAGTTGACCTTACTCACAACTACAGTGACAGTGACAGTCTGTCTGCCTTTGTTTTGTTTCTCTCTATCTCAAATTCCCTGCTCCAAACTAGATGGCGAATAAAACTTTCACCGAAAATGAATTGACCATTTTCAATCAAATCAGTCAAATACAATCGTAAATAAATTCAAATTGAATTTTTATTCCATGGTTCCTTTGTTTCTAGTAAACTCGAGTTACGCAATACCGTATGCCAAGCCAAATGATGGAAAATACTTTTTTAGACCCTGACAAGTGAAGGTTTCCTACTTTCACTTTTACTTTTGTTTGCCGATTTACGACTTAATAGAAAATCCTAATGTATATATAAAATATTCATCTCCTAACTTTCGATTCCATTAAAGTCTGTCTTAAGTTGTAGAAAAATTATTTCCCCGACATATTAGAACATTATATTGTGTGGAGGAACTTCATCATCTGGAAAAAGGAGATCCGATTTCTGCATCAATAAATCCTCTATCTTGATCATACTCGGACGTCGGACATCCTTATGACCAAATGGCCATTGGCTCGTTTGACCTTTATGCAATCTGGTCAACCTCCGGAAGACAAAGTTGAAACTATAATGCGATTTGTCTGTCAAGTTAAGTTTTTCAAAACTTCGGTGAACAATTTTAATGATGACATGGATTGAACTTAGGCATTTCGGGTTTCCAGGGCAATTTGGGATTACTTAATTGTTAGGATAATTTTAACAAACAACCCCAAAAACAGCAAAGGAAGGGGAAATTCTTTGAGCCTCATTTTCATTTTCCTTCTCAAAGGATGCGTTTCAATTTTATCTCTGTCCCGAAATTTTCTAATAACGAAATTTTCCTGTGAGATTTATTTTTTGGTTTTCATTTCAAGCCGAGATGTGTTAGAACTTCCAAAGAAAAATCATTTTGACATGTTTCGCCTGGACTGATTCAAGGAATTGTGCGTGGCACGAGAGAATTATCTAATATGTTTTAATTTTTTTAACTAGCATGGTGAGAACCCGAGTTGCCGGAGAGGCGAGTTGCCTCTCCTCAAACGTCAGGATGATTTGAACGAAGGGACCTGCCAATGCTTCATTTTTTTAATGAAACTATTGGACAAATTCTCTCCTTTTTGGATTATTTTTTATTTTTAGGAATGAAAGATCAACCAAAGATTCAGGCTATAGAAGAAGATAATCATTTGCTGAGGTCAACTTCCTAATGTAAGTAAAATTATACAGATCCGAAAATAAAAGGAGTTTTGAATGTTGATGCTTGATAGGAATAGGAATGGCAATTCTGGATCGTCCAAAGGAACTCGGCGTCATCAGCATCAGGACAGAACTGAGGATCATCTGCTTTGTCCCGAGATGAATGGATCGTTTCTTGGATTAGCTGATAGTTAATTAAGTTATAGGTTAATAAATAATGTTAAGTCCAGTCATGTATAGGGAAGAGAAATTGTCGAATTGCGTTATCACCATATTGGTCTCGTCATAAAACACAGTTCACAATAAACATTGTTTCTTTTCCTTCAAAATCATAGCGACTAACTCTAGAAGGATGTCCAGCCAGATGTGACGACCTGGCCCCTTCTGACCTGACGAAGTTACAGCATGCTGCTATTGATATACTCTCTCTCTGAGCATATCTATAGCTGCATGTTGTAAGCTAGACCTGGACCTGACCCGAGAAGACGGCGAATGTAAGATTCTACTTATTAATTTTTTAAAGGTCTTAATTGCTTAGAATATTTAAACAGAATCTGAAGAGGCTGAGAAGACGATGACCTGATGAAACAGAGGAGAGGAGGAAACTTGACCAGAACAGCAGACACGGACATGGACATGGACCCAAGACGATGTAAGTTTCCTTGAATTCTTTTGAAATCCCCTGAACCCATAGTGCGGTGGTAATCCAATTCGACAATTTCTCAGAACACTATTAGTGTATACTTATTTTAGAAATTTGCATAATGTAATATCTCATTTGATGAAGGCAGTGTAAGATATATGCAAAACTTGTAATTCTAATAATTTTTGGTTTGTGAATAAAAACTTGAAGTGTAAAACAATTATTTTGCCTCTCACCGCAACTCGAACGCAATTTGGTTGCACATCAGCGTGAACTAAGCTTGAATCCATGAATCTTAAAGAAACACAGGGCTTGTTACTTAAAATTCATTTTGCTTTACGTATTTTGTAATTCATTGTCAAATAATATTCCCAAGAAATTTCCCCGATTTTATGTAAATATTTCATTTTAGAAACTCGTTTGTTTGCAAATTCTCTTCAACTCGCTTTCTATGTAAACTAAATTAATTGAATTCGTTAAATGTTGCATATTATTTCACGCTCGGCTAAATAATACCAAAACGTGGAATCTAAATCTTAAAGGCAAAAATAACACAATAAAAGTCGTCACACATCGTTATCCTTCTGAACTTTTGTCTTAGACCTTTCGATAATTTAATCAGATGATTTTAATGAATTTAATATAGGGCAAACTAAGTTGATTTTTAAAATTTATTTCAACTGTAAACTGTTAAAGACAAATGAAGCTAAGTCCTAGTGAATAATGGATTATTGAACACGACAAGAGAATTTAAAGAATATACTGGTAGTACTAACCGATTTTTATAAATTTTAAAGAGAAGGTTTTGATAGATTAAGAATTTGAGTTCTAAGATGAGATTCGGGAATCTACAACCACCCCTCTTCGTCTTCTTCGTTGGGACGTCTTCCCTCGTAATTTCGCTTTCCCTTTAAAGAAAATGATTAAAAGTATAGTTGTTAGAATTTGTACCGTCACCAATGACTTGGTTTTTAAACGTTAACCTGATTCTCACTACGCTGAGGGAAACCACTCAAGTTACTGAGCATTTCATCTGCGTCTTTTTGCAGAAAAGCTGGCACCTCCTGTCTTGCATTGTTCAAAACCTCCACGAGACATGGGGCCATCAATTTATGCTCGACTGTATTATAGAAGCTAATTGCTCTTCCAGGATTTCCCACGCGTCCAGTTCGTCCAATTCTGTGGACATATTCATCCACTGCCTTCTTAATCCAGAATTTGTCATGTTTGCCGAGTGAACCTAATGGATGGAGCAATCGTTCACGATGCAAAGCTGCATTGGATCGGTTTTGGTAACGACCATCGTCCGTCTTAGATCTCTGGTAGTGATGCTCAGCTTCAGGAGTTGGCAAATCAAAATTGATAACAATAGACACAACTGGAATATCTGTAGAAGGGACGAACAAGAATGGGATTAGGAATTGTTATATTTTTACCTAATTTTACTCTTTCTCACCAATCCCTCTGGCACCAACTGGAGTTGTCACAAGAATCTTTCGTAGACCAGATCTAAATTCCGTCAACGCCTTTTCTCTTTGTCTTTGAAGACGATCGCCATGGATCGACGTGGCAGAAAGACCATAGCTTGAGAATGTAACAGCCAATGTATCAGTTCTTCTTCGCAAGTTACAGAATACGAGAACTTTGTCTTCAGGCTTAGAAGCCCTAACGATTTCGATGATTCTACTGACACGTTCGTGGTGACTGTTAAGTCCAGGAGTTACCACAGGAATAAATTCTTGATGGATATCCTTACATGCACCTCCGACCATTCCCACTGTAACATGAATAGGATTGTTCAGCATGTCTTCAGCAAGTTTCCGAACAAGAGGTGCAAATGTAGCGCTGAACATTCCAGTCACACGCTTCTCCTTGAGTAGATAAAACATTTACATAGTATAAACATATTATAAACATTCTTGAAGGAGTCAATATTTTTTGCACGTGTTTTTACCTTAGCTGGCAGAACATAATTCAAAGCAATTAAATCCTCCAAAAATCCCAAGTCCAACATTCTGTCCGCTTCATCAAGAATCAAGTACTGAATTTTTTCCAGGGACACAAATTCATCTCCAAGAAATTGTCTCAATCTACCAGGTGTCGTAACAAGAACATTTATCCCTTCCTGTAATCAACAAAACAAATATTTATAACTTTTAGCAATATCACTCAAAATCAAATCAGGTCATTAAAAATTACGAACCAAAACAGTATTCCTCTGTGCGAAAAGAGAAGCTCCTCCATACATGACGCAAGTCTTAATGCTAGAGTCTCCAGCGTAAACATGTGATTCTTTTCCAATTTGTAAGCACAACTCCCTTGTAGGGGTCAAAATCAACGCTTCTGGGGTTGCTGGAAATGTGTCCTTAGGGGTCAACGGCATTCCCTCAGCCATCAAGTGGTGCAGAATTGGCAATAAGAATGCTGCCTGATAGGAAACAGTAAGAATTTGCTTTAAAGTTTGAATTTGCTAATAAATCAAGATTAAATTGACTTACGGTCTTGCCAGATCCAGTCTCAGCTGTAGCCAACACATCTCGGTTCTTCATCAAAGTAGGCGTTGCATACTTCTGAACCGGTGTGGGCTTTTCATATTTAACTTTCCTCACGCTCTCCAACAAAACTGGATTCAGGTTTAGTTCTTCAAAAGTCGTGACTGGAGTTGGTGCGCCCTCGCCTGCGACCTTGGGTTTTGGAAAAAATGATAACCAAAATCAGATGAATTAATTTTGATTCAAGACAAGTAGAAGAGAAAATACAATATTGACCTTACTGTAACTTCAATACATTCATAGTCATCAAAATTAATCCCATGACCTGAGCGACTCTGAATTTGTTCTTGGTATTTGGCTTCACCTTCCAGGAACGGTGGAGTCACATAAGAAAAACCTTCGTGACCTTCTGGATAACCTTCTCCTCGTGGTCGACGATTTCCATCACCTCCACCTCGATATTGACCTCTTCCTCTGCCACCTCGACCTCTGCCTCTTCCCCTTCCTCCTCTTGCCCCACGACTTTCATGTCTAGAACTTCCAATGTCATCATCATCATCCTCGTATCTATCATGAGTTCCACCGTAACCGCTGAATCGATCCCCCTCTCTATTTTCATGCATTTCTCTCAAATTGTCAACTTTGTACGGATTAGCGCCAGCGTCTCCACCAGCACCACCGTCACCTTCAGAGTTCCTCTTTTGCCTGAGCAGAGCTAGTTGTTCCCTCAATGTAAATTTATTTTGAGAAACTTCCTCTAACTGTTCACGGACATTTTTCTCTCTTTCATCCATAGTTGGATTCACAACTGGTGGCATCCAATTTTTGCTCTTGCAATTAAACTGTCCAGTATTAGGGGCATCAGAAGTCGATGCGGTAACCTAATTTTATACATAATTTATTTAGATAGAAATCTAACACCAATTTATCTGACGAGAAGGTCACATTTGATAAAGAATAGAAAGTTGTTACTTTTAACTTACCATTCCAGCTTTCTCATTTTGATCCAGAGTCAAAGCAGAAACTTGCTTTGCTAATGCATTAGCTTTATCTCTTTCTTTGTCTTCACGACTTCTCTTGACAAACTCACATAACGGGAGTCCTTCTTGAAAATGCTGAATCAACGCAATTCGATCCTCGTCGTCCATATCAGATGCTTCAACGTCATCTGTGTCAATCTCTGATGAAGAAGATCTCAGAGGAAGAAATGTCAGAAGATAGCTCACCATCGGAGAGAATATTCTCCACATCAGACTCCATAAATGATTCCAAAAATGCCGATTGCTTTTCTACGTCTATTTCGCCCTCCGAGAATTCTTCTTCTGTCTCTGATTCACTCTCAGTTTCGACACCTGCTCCTGCTGGAGGAGGACGGTTTTCCGGAACTTGTCTATCGCTGATCACCGAATCATCAATTTCCATTTCCTCTTCAGACTCAGACTCCGAATTCATGAATTCATATTCCAGTTTATCCGTAGCTGTTGATTGCATCTGGGCTGAAGTCCCAGGGTGATCTTCTGTACTGGCCTCGACCTCCATGGAATAACTCTTTCGCAAGTCCTTTACACGATCAGCTTCTTTCGCAGTTTTGGCAGCCCAATCTGCCACGCTCTTCTGACGTGACATGTCTGGAACAGGCACTTTAGGTTTAGGTGGAGGAGTTTCCTCCTCGTCCGACAACGTAAATTCGAAACTGCCTAGTCCACTGCTCGACCCAGACCCAGATAAATTCTCTTCATCGTCCGCCATTTTACAGATCTGTCAAGAACCAAATCATGCACACATAAAGGTCAAGCTAAATGTAACCAAATGATTTAAGACTGAGACAAAGTTTCGATATTTCTTCCTCTTTTTTTTAATAACCAAATTTTTTAGATTCGACTACAGAATTATGACTACATTACGTGTCAAATCACTATAGCAGACGATATATTTGCCTCCAAGATCTAGCCTTGGCCTTGGACTCAACTAAAACCTAGAGAAATTAGATCTTGGTTTTTGTTCCTGCCTCTAATCGAATTTTTTAGATCAGACTATAGAATTATGACATTCCACCAATAATTAATTCATTCCTCGGTTGAGAGGACCTTAGGATTGACCTCACCAACACCATTACCAACTCATGACCTCATTAGATCTAATCTACCGAAACCGAATGCCTCGGCCTTGGACTCAAATAAAAACTAGAGAAAGTAGAAATCCCTAAACAATACAACTGAAAAGTTTTCTGCTCTGCTCTGACTCACCTTGATCGATACCAAGGAACAATTGAGTTGTCGTTGTCACTCTCACTTCTTAGCAGACTCAGGAACAAGAACACAATTAGTTTTTGACCTTTGACAGTTTTCTAAGTTCGGATGTCAGCTTGACCTTCTTCAAAACCACAGTACAGTGACAGTCTCATCTACGCACTTTCAAACACACAACACAGGAGAAACTCTTTTTGTTCTTCTTCATCCCAAATTCCTCATCTCAGTCTAGATGGCGAATAAAACTTAAGCCCAAATCATCGGAAATGGAACGATCGAGACGCAAGTTGACCTAAGAATAAAATCCCATTCGCATATCTCTGTGATTTATAACTTCAAAAGATAATAAGATTTTGGGATTTTCTTAGTTTTGTAGAATTTCTCTCTGATGTCATCCTTTGCTTCAAAATCTCAAAAAAGAAACTGGGCTCCTACATGATAATTGTAAGAATCTTTATGCATCAACGACCAACAAAGTCAAATAAGTCGAAATACAATCATAAATAAATTCAACTTGAATTTTTATTTCATGGTTCCTTCGTTTCTATTGCTAGAATTATAATGGCATATAATGTAGAATGTAAAAATATATTTTTGGACCCCGACAATGAGGGTGTCGTACTTTCACTTTTGTTCACCGACTTACAATTTATAATTAGAAAATCCTTATATAAATATCCTTACTCCAGCGGATTACTTTCGTTTTAATTAAAAGTTGTAGAAGAATATTTCCACTAGATATTCCGTTCCGATCCGTTCCGGTATTCCGAGGAGATTAAATTAGCGGAGGAACTTCATCATCTGGAAAAAGGAGATCGGAGCTTCTGCATCAACAAACAAAATCAATAATTAACAAAAAATTTAGAAATACGGTATTAATTATTGTGTCATTCATTGGTATATAACACACCAAGAACAATGCATTTTTTGTTAAATTACCTAGTTTGTACAATCTCCTTAAAGCCTGCTGATTCACCACAAGATTCATTGATGCCTGTTGTGGTTTCTGGCTCGAGACAATCTTTTTCTTTTGGCTTCTCATTTCTGAAACCAGAAAAAAAAAAGAATTGTGAAACTGTTTTGCTTTCAAAAAGTAAATACGTTTAATCTGTATTCATCACAGGCTTACGTAACAACTTTTTCAGTGGAAGAAGACTCGATATTTTGTTTTGGTTTGGATTTACGCCATATTTCAATAATCTTCTCTTGGTCATACTTGGGCATCGTTATGACCAAATGGCCATTGACTCTTGATCTTTGTGCAATACTTTTATCTGGACAAACCTCGTCCGGAAGACAAAGTTGAAATATTTTGCCTTTCACTGTAACTCGAACGTAATTTGGTTGCACATCAGCGTGAACTAAACTTGAATCCATGAATCTTAAGAAAAGCAAAAGGCTTGTTAATTAAAATGCAGACAAAATTACCAAATACGTTTCGGTCTTACTTTGGCAAATCAAGTTCCAAAATCACAGTTCCTTTTTCAAGGTCTTCAAGAAGGGAAAATGAATATTTGCCTTCATTAATGTTAAGGGGTCGTCCATTGTCCAAGAAGAATGTTCTGACCTTGCTCACTTTCTTTTCAGTTCTTTTATCCCTTGGTGAACATTTTTTCTCATCATCTAATTCCAACCTCTTCTGCATTTGTGCACGAGCTTCTGGTGTATTTTCGGATGGTCGGGACCAGAAACTGAAAAAGCGATTAGAATTTAAAACCAGCGATTTCATAATAAACCATCCAAGGCAGATTTGCGAAAAATAATAAAATGGTAAACTTACTCGTCTCCTTCGAAATCTTCATTTTGGGATTTTTCCTTTTCAATCTCTCTTTTATCTAAAAAAAAGTATTTATCTTGAAACAAATTCTAGAATTTCTTAGAATTATTCAAATTACTTTTGTGATCTTCCTCAAACTTTTTTACAAGATGATCCATGTGTGTCACATCTTGCTTGGCTTTGATTCTCTCTGACCTGATAATTTCAATTCCGTCTAGCACATTGATATGTGGAAGTTTTGCAAGGACGTATTGTCTGTAACCGGAAAAATCAGTGCAAGGATTTCCTGTCAAATGTCTGTAATTCACATCAAGTTTAGAAATTATTGCACAAAAAAAGCATTCAAAAAGCGTAAAATGCTCACAGTTGTTCCAAAAATAAGTTTTTTCGAAGCACTGCAACTGAGCTAATTTGTCCGATAAAATTTAAAGTGAGATCAAGTTTCTTGAGACTTTCACACCCTTCGAGTCCTTCAATAATTTCAATATTATTCAGTGCAAGGTTAACATATTCCAAATGCTTCAGTCGGCTCAAGTTTTCTATCAGGGAAAAAATTAACTATTTTGTCTATAGGATGATGCTGACAAGAAAAACGTGCCGATTAAATTTAATTTACCAATTTTATTGATGTTATTATTTTGCAAAAGCAAGATTTTGAGTCCCCGACACCATTTATCCAGATTTTCTATTTTCTCTAACTTCTCCTGATGAAGTGAAAGTTCTTCCAGCGATTGAATTTCGCCTTCATTGTGCTCAGCACGCTTACGAATCAACTCAATTGTCACTAGTCAAAGTTAAAAAAACTGTACGTTAACTTGTGAAAATGAGAAGAATAAGTTTTTAATTTATAACTCTTACTTCGTCGCATTGTATCCAATTCAAACAAGTTAATTATCCCTGAAGCGAGACACCGATAATGTTAAGAAGTCGAAAACACCATTCCGTAAGCTTCAACCTTCAAATCAGCTTTCTAAACTACTAAGCGGTTTTGGGATCAATATCGACAAAACAAAATGCAAACGCATGATCCTGTGGAAACTATAAACTTGTCATTGTCTGACACCAGTCGCCCTGATCGATTTCTTACTGAATTCATTTGGTTAGACTAGTCCCTTCCGTAAAATTTATAATTATGCTATGCAAAATGAGAAATAAAGCAACAAAACAAAAATTCGGTCGTGGTGTATTTAGTCAAAGTAAAGTTGTCAGACTTTTAGGTGTAAACAAGTAAGATCGACTTCGACTTCTGTTAGTAAATAACAATTAACAAATCAATAGGTATATTGTGATGAAGTTAGTGTATAAGGACATTTCTGTCAATATAGTTAGAAAAATTTTATCTTAGTTTCTTAGTAGTGTTGGGTATTTCAAGTCTTGTCTAGAATCCAGATTACCAATCATCGTCATCTTCTTTCGCAGCCGCAGCGGCTGGAGCAGCAGAACCCTGTTAAAAAAATCGAGTACACGTAATTAGAATCATATTCACGATATCCGCTTTTTTAATAGTTTTAACATTTTGTGTAGAATGACTTACCCCACGTGTGTCAGTGCTAGCAAAGCCAAAACTGTCGCCATTTCCATAAGAACCACCTCCATACGAACCACCCTTCATGAAATCTGGAACAACTTGTCCAGCTCCTTCTAAGATCGCAACTAATGGCGAAAGCATTTGTGAGTCTTGGGTAGCATCATAGAAGCTAATAGCTTTGCCAGAGTGCCCAACACGACCAGTTCTTCCAATGCGATGAACATATTCATCAATCTCACTTGGCAAATCATAGTTTACGACAACAGCGACCTTAGGAATATCTATGAAAAGAAAGAATAAATTAAAATTACCATACTGAGACTTTACTTGAAATGAGAACTGTAATTTGAATAAATTCTAATAAAATTTCCTGTTCAAACTTACCAAGGCCTCGAGCTGCAACAGCTGTTGCTACAAGAATTTTTCTAGTTCCATTTGTAAACTCACGAAGAGCTTCCTCTCGCTGGCGTTGGAGCCTGTCTCCATGGATCGAAGTAGAAGAAACATTCTTACTGGATAAGAAAGTCGCTAAGAAGTCAGCTCCCTTCTTGGAAGCACAGAACACAAGAACTTTGTCGTCGGGCCCAACGGACTCGAGAACCTCCATGAGTTTGGTACGCTTGTCATTTCGCTCACACTCAATGAAAGTCTGCTGGACTTCCTTACAAGCGCCACCAACCACACCAATAGCCACGAAGATGTGGTCGTTCAGAAAAGCTTCAGCAGCCCTTTGGATAGGATCCGGAAAAGTGGCTGAGAACATACCCGAAACTCGAGCCGTCTGAAATGAACCAATTCAATTAAACTACACTGGTCATCTAGTCAAATTAATTGAGAACTTAACATTCTAAGTTTACTGTTTTCAATTACCTTTTCTGGCAAACTCTCCACGATCTTTTGCACATCTGGCATAAAGCCCATATCCAACATGCGATCAGCCTCATCCAAGATGAAAAACTGGACTTTGTCCAGCGAGACAATTCCGTCCGTGATGAATTGTTTCAAACGTCCAGGTGTAGCCACTAAGATGTTACATCCATTCTGTAGGAAAACAACACATTTTAATTAATAATACGAAGATGTAACGGATGTGAAATATGAATTACATTGCGATGGTTTGACTTACCATAAGCTGATTTTTCTGTGCGAAGATAGCCGTTCCGCCATAAGTAATGCGAGTCTTGACAATGGACCCATGAGAATACATGTGTGCTTCTTTTCCAATCTGACACGCAAGCTCGCGGGTTGGAGCAACAATGAGTGCCTCAGGGGTCACAGGAGACACATAAGCAGGTGTTAAGTCTGATTGCGCCAGAAGCGTGTTCAGAATTGGGAGCAAAAATCCAGCCTTCATAAGAAGAGCATATAATATAAATATAAATCTTAGCTTTAACAAAAAGAATATTCCATTTCCAATCAAATTTACCGTTTTTCCCGAACCAGTTTGAGCGCAAGCCATGACATCACGCTTTGCCAACAAGATAGGACTCGCATTGCTTTGAATCGGAGTTGGTTTAACATAATTGCACTTTTGCAAATTTTCCAACAATAGAGGTCGTAGCCCCAATTCAGCAAAACTTGTCACTGCTGGAGGAGGATTAGTCCCAGTCACCTAATAAAGTAAGAATTGAAGAAACAAAGTAAGACAAAAATAGTAAAGAGAGTATGGTCAATTTAAAGCGAAAACGATCAAAATTGAATATTTACCGTGACAGGGATGTTGTAGTACTTGTCAAAGTGAATCCCACTACCAGCACTAATCTCATTCTTCTCCGTGAACACGGCGTCACCTTCAGGCATTTCTGGTGGGACATATCTTTCAGTTGGGGGTCCAGGTTCCCCATCTGCTGCATCACGGCTTCCGCCATCATCGTCGTTATTTCGCCCGCCTCCTCGGCCACCGCGAAAGCCACCACGCCCTCCGCGTCCTTTTGAAAAATTATAAAGCAGAATAGGAATAAGGGCACTCAAATCAATTTCTATGAACAAATGTCCTACCTCGTCCACCACCATCTTCGTCCCCAGATCCTCCTTCGTTATCCCGATCCCTGTCATTGTATCCTCCACGCCCACGGCCGCCTCTTCCTCCGCGGAATCCACCTCGGCGTTCCCCGCCATCCTCATTGTCACCAGATCGACGACTGCCACCATCATCGCCCCAGCCTCCATCATCATCATTATTTCGGCTCCCGCCTCTTCCACCTCCACGACCTCTATAGCCTCCCCCACTATCTCCATTACGTTCCCCATCATCCCTGTCCCGGTTGAATCCACCGCGGCCGCCCCGGAAACCACCGCCTCTGCCGCCGCGTCCTCCTCTATCTCCACCACCTCTCCTTCCACCCCCGTCGCCTCCACCATCCCCATTCGCAGTCCCAAAGTCCTACAAAATTAAATATGTGAGGCATAAGGGTATGGCGTTAACGTAAGTTTGGTAGCAAAGACAGACTCGAAAGCCAGGACAAGCAACAAGAAAGACAAGACTCAACTTGTCTGTGTCTAGGTATGCCCCTAATATCTCAGTTGCATATGAAAATTAAATGGCTAACGTTAGATTAGATTAGATAGCTGTGCACTGGCTCTAGCCCAGCACGGATAAAATGAAAAAGAAAATCATGCCATGCCTTGCCTTAGCCATGCGTTGCGTAGTATATGCAAACCTCACCTCTCACCTGTGTGAGTTCTATGCTGTTTTGTCTAGTCTAGTCAATCTCTATTCATTTAACGCATTGGCATTTGTCTCAACTAAACTAATATTAACTTAATGTACTTACACTAACTAAAAGAAACTACACAAATCAAAATCAAGAAATAAAGATGAGTTAAAGGTAAAACTTACCCCCCAATCGTCCCCTCCTCCCATGTTTAAATTTTCAACTTTCTTGGTCACAGACGGAGAATCACCCCAATCATCATCACTCATCTTGCTCAACTTTACTTTTAATTGAAACAAAATACAAAAACTCAATCACTTTCTACTACTGCTAAATCTAACAGGTCAACTATCAGTTAAGTTAAGTTGTGACCGAGATTTGTAGTAGGGAGCACAGGAGCTTCACGTCAGACTGCTAAGAAGACGAAACGAGTAATGAGTCTACTGAGGGAAGAGAAGGAAAATACGGACCCAAGCCAAGTCTGGTGGACGCGCTCAGATTTGAAAAAAAGAGTCAAAAGCGTTGTGTTGCATGGGAAAGCATAGCAGGGCACAAGCATAGCCCAACCCAAGCCACGCCCAATGGAAAATTCTGGAAACAAAAATTGCGAGGGCTCATAATGCCGCTCAAAAGAAATTCTTTCTTTTCTTTCTTTGCCATTTGCCTCCGCTGAAAATAAGCGGGCATAGGATTATGGAATTTTATCTCTTCTCTGTGTTTTTCCTCTATCGTCTCTCTGTCCATTCTCCATGTACATGTACATCGTCTCATTTCCATTCATTGCCCATGTCTTGTATTCGTCTGGCATATTACGGGCACTTGCAATGTCATGCATTGGACAGGAAGAGGAACCAAGGCAAAGCTGAAAGATCAGACTTTTGACTGACTGTAGGTTTTGCCATTGGAATTTCTAATAGGAAGAAATGAACAATGTCGTTGGCCTTTGGCTTTCTAACAACAGGCAAGGAAATTAGGACTACGAAATTGTAATTGCTTTTCATTTCCGAGAGACTAAATACAAATAACAAGAACAAGGAAGTCTCATTTCTATCCATTTCCTTTCCCATTTCGACATGTTTTCTTGAGACTCGAAATATCCGGAACCGGTTCATTCTGGTCGCTCTCAGTTCATACTTCATACTAATTTGCATTGGAGTTTTAATTGTAGATGGAATAACAATAAGTAAAGTTCCAGACAGAATTCCTATCAGAGCTTAGAAAGTTGGTTAAAGTTCCAATGAACAAAGCACGTAGAATGACTGGAAAGAGGATTCATTTCCTAGGGCGTCAATTAACTAGCCTTATTCGCGTATTAAATATTCAGATTGGGTTAGGACTTACTTAGGACCAACTATATCGTTTTTTGAAGAGTAAAAAGAAAATTGGAAAGCAATAATTATTTTGTAAACTTAATTACGAATCAGCTATTATCCTCTTACGCATTGTATAGCTAGCAATTTTGATCCGTTACTTTTCAAACTGTCTAATGCCAAGGTTGGATCGAGTTTTTTTCATCAGATTTTCAGGTTTACCAATTTCTGTTCAAATTTCGCAATATCTACCCAACCTAATAATTAAACCCAGCTCAGCTGGATAAAGTAAAATACCTATAGCACCATGGTCATGGACGATGAAGCAAACATTGCGATATTCTAGGTTCTGTGGCTTTAACTTTCGGATGGAACGAATAGAACGTATAATTAAAATACAACCAAGTTGTGCTCTGCCGTAATGTCAACCTGTCTGTTGTACTTTTTGAAGTATGAGAAGAACATTACGGAAAATAAGCTTTTAGTAAAGTTGGAATTGTCTGTTCGTATATAACTGCGTCAAACTATGTCAATTAGATTTAACAAAGTTTTATTACTTCCTGTGTTTCGTCATTTTGAATTTTTCCATTCCTGCCCAATTGAGTTTGTAAGTGATGAGGATGGGATTATAGAAATAAAGAATTGTTCCAGAAAATACTTAGGACTGTTTGTGCTATACCTTTACAATTCAATCTTTAGAACTATTTTCCTATTTATTCAAATCCGTCCTGCATTTGAATCATCTACTGAGGATTTTATTTTACATTTAATCTGGACGGCTGGGTTTTCTGCAACATCGGCCCTCGGTGTGTGGACATTTTGGAACAGGGTCGCTGTGGCTAAATTCCTAAAGTTTTTCTTAGATTTTCATGAAATTCTAGAAGGCGAAGACGAAAGTATGGTTTTAAATGAAAAACAACACATGAAGTGGTATGGTCATTAATGTATTTTAAATTTTGGTTCAGAAAAATCAACCAAAGTCGCAAAACTTTTAGTTCTGCTAGCTGTCTTGAGTGGACCTTTCGTTGGCGTTGTGACCTCGCTCCGATTCTTGGAAAATCCATTGGAAGTTCCCACATTTTACTGTTCTGTTGGAATATTTAAATCACCTTGCAGTCATACTTCATTCTTGATTTTGATGGCATGTTATTTTGGTATCGAGACCTTAATAGCCTATCAGTCCATGCTACTACACATGGTTATAATTGTAGCGTATTTCTTTACAACTTCGGCCAGTTTGAACTCCCAAGCTAGGTAAAAAATATTAATGTTCATAAAGTTTAATTCAACTACTTTATAACCATTTTTCAGGTATTTTCCATCCGAGAAATATGTGGAAACAGATCAATTGATTTATCGCTGTTACCAATTGGTGCATCGGGAATTTACTAATCTGTTCTCCGGATTTGTTATGCCTTTGCTACATTGTGATTTACTAGCGCTCTTTGTCCTAGCTAATTTTACTGTGATTCGACTAATTGACAAGATTTCTGTGACTTTGTTTCTCCTATCAGCATTTATAATCGTTCTATCCACTTTCTCAACGACCCATACTGTGGAAATAGCAGCATCTTTGAGCACATCCTCTCGACATTTGATAGCAGTTCGACGTGAAATATTTGCATTGCCTACGGGTTGTATTGCTAGTTCAAGAGTATGGAAATCCTGTGCTCCAATCAAAGTCAGAATAGGAACTTGGTATTACATCGACAAATCCAGAACGATTAGAACATTAGGATTTATTCTCTACTTAACAATGCGAACTTTGCTCTTTTCAAGAGAGAAACGCTTTCTTGAAACAGGGTAAAGTTTACACCTTGCCCTTGAACTGTCAAACGATTTTCCTGACATTTTCACTAGAAATCGTCAGCCCATTAATTTAGACGGGGAAAATATAAGAACCAAGACCATTCATTACACATGAGATATTCATAGGCACAGAGAAAATATAGGAATTACTGTATTTTAGTGGGAGCCACATGCTGTGTATTTATAGACTGGTATTAATATTTAAAAGCCAAAACCAGTATTTACCGGTTATGATTAGGCAACGCTGATGTAAATTTTCCATTAAATTGAAAGTTTCAGTTGCGAGACGCAATGTGCGATCTAAATCCCTTCGTTTAAATAAATTAATTTGCTGGGTATTCTTACTGGATGTTGTGTGTTGTGTTTGGTCAGGAAAATTATCCAGCTCTAAAAACAATATTAATCTACCCGTGTCTAATATTAACTATGTGGAACTTCATTTTATAACCTGAAACATAAATAACCTATGATTAAAATTGATTTTACCAAATGTGATTATCACTATTCGTCTGTCTGCGTCTACCTGACATGGAAAGTCGTACTCTTGGGTAAGTCGAAAAATATAGATAAGGAATTATTCAAATAATTTGCCATCCTAGCACTTTCTTGTATTGATAAAGCAAATAGGCAAAAAGAATTGACTTCAAGGATGACAATATTATTTCAGAATATAATGAGAAGTAATTGATTACAAGGAAATTAATTATTTTAATTGCTTATATAATTTTTTTCCACTAAACTAACGCTGGCTTTGAAATTATGACTAACAGGATTCATCTAAAAGCTCAAACTTGTTTTTTACTTTTACTGCTCGAAAGCGCGGTTCATCTTCAGAACTCGATTCATTTTCTGGTGCTCCATCAGCTCCTTTTTTACCATCTAATCCACCTTTTCGACTCGAAACCTTTTCTTCTTTCCCGCTATCACTTTCGTCGTCCTCAGATTCCGTCTGAGAAAATTCTTCATCAATTTCATTATCAACTTTCTGACTGGAAGATTTTGCTTGAATGTACTCAATTTCTGCAACTCTCGGATCACTCCTCCAAGTCTCTGAAATTGATAGTCATAATTAAAGTTTAATTGAATCAACAATCGGGGTGTGGTACGTGAGTTGACGTATTGACTGTTTTAACCTTCTTTAGTTGTAAATCCAGGAGGTCGAAGACAAAGACAGATTCTTCCATCAAGTGCAAGTCTCAAAATCTGATTTGCACCTCGGTAAGTGTCTAGACGACTAGAGGCTTTAGCCACATGGAATCCTCGCTTTTGTGCCCATCCTGTGTTTCAGAAATGTGAAATAAGAAGTTGAATATACATTTGTCGGTATTTACGAAAAGATTTCAATGAAAACTTACCATCTGCAACATCGTACGCACACCACTCTTCCTCTTCTTCAGGATGTGTGATTGCAAGAATTTTAACTAAATCTAATCTCTCAGCCAAATACTTAACACTAGAATATGGCTCTCGAAGTTGGGCAATTGGAAAACTACCGCACATGACCTGTTCGAGGAGATAATTTGTCAATTAGGAAATAAATATTCTCGATATTTCTGAACGATTATGATTGTGTAATGCCAAAATACCTGCAATGGCTTAGGAACTTTTGATGGAAAAATTAAGCCCGGGCAATCACAGAGGCGAACATGTTCAGTTAGAAAAATAGTCTGGAAATGTTTAGTGTGCCCAGGAGTTTTTGAAACACTGACCACCTAAAAAGTTTTAAACCAAAAATGTTTAAAAATTACTGAAAAATAATTTAAGTTCTTTGGCTAATTATAAAACCTTTTACCTTTTTCCCCATTATGGCATTGATAACTGATGATTTTCCAACGTTCGGCTGTCCAATGCACCCTATTGTGAGAATCCCTTCATTGAATTTTTTAAATTCGTGATAGCCAGTGTCAGGTTTTGCGGAAATGGTCGTTTCTATCTTAACATCGGCTTCCTCATGCCGCTCATCCGAATTCATTTCTTCAGATATTTTCTCATGCCACTTCTCAAGATTAACTGTAATCATGATTACGAAAGTTTAGCGAATTATTAGGTGACCAGCACTACGGTGACATAACTAATGAATTGCATACCTTGTCCAGCTACAATTTTATCACAGACTTTGTATAACTCCAGAGCACCTTCTGCAGCCATTCGCAAAATTCCACGTCTTTTGCGACCCTAAAATAGTTAGAAGATCCGACATTAATCCTGAGCACAGATATTATTATCTGAAAGAGATAAAAATCACCTTCATACTGTTTATGTTCTCATTTCCGTGTAAATTGTATGATGGATATGACGTAAAACAAATTATTTCTAACTCAGGGTATTTGGTTTTAAAATACTCTTTCCAAGCCAAAACTAAATGAGCCGGAGCCATATCTATTTTGTTCAGGAGAAGAATAATGTGTTTGCCCAATTCTTTACACGCATACTCGTACAATTTGGGAGGAAACAATAATGGCTGAAAAGAATAAGAATAGAGAACTTAGAAAATATGATATTAACGGCTTGTTTGATAATTTTAAGGGATAATTACCGGAAAACGGATATCGACGATACAAAGAAGAATGTCAGACATTTCCAACACTCTCCAGAATTGACGCCAAGTTTCTAAATTCAACTCGAAGTAGCTCAATTCGCTCTTGTCTACCGTTGAATCGATTTTTTCCAAGTATTTCTGTTAAGTAAAACCAAAATATTAATCAGTAAAGTGCACATGTACATTTGAGTTAATTCAGTGACTCGGGCATTGGATTATTTCAAAAAGGTTTGGAATCTTTGGATCAATCCTAACTAGAAGATCAGCTTAAAAACAACTATACGTTAACTATGAGTACGTTTTTGTGAACTTCTATGAATAACTAGAATATTCATTGCTTTTACGAATACTCGATCTAAACTTGTTAATGAATAAGTCCGAAATTCTAGATTTTTGTGCATCGCTTACATGGAAATATCGTTTTTCTTGATTTTCAAGTTGAGCAGGGGTGAGTTTATAATCCCATTTTGGTCGAACTGGGAAATCTAGCTCTGGTGAAAAGAAGTCCTCGATCTGACATTCAAGATATTCTGGAGAAACTGGGTAAATAGTTTTTCGTGATTCTTCCTTCCGCCGTTCAACTTCTTCTTTACTCTCTGGTCGAAACATTAAGGCATATCTGTTTGGTAATTAAATCCAAAAATCAATCAATCAATTAACTCACAAATTCATATCATTTCCATTTCTATTCATAGATGAATTTACGAAACTGTATTTTTTGTACATATAACACTAACCTTCCAACTTCACCACGCCCTTGTACTAATTTACTTTGAAAGAAAGATGATGATTGTTCCCCCGCGTCACCACCACCTCCGTCCTGACCTTTTTCATCTGAAAAGATGATTAATTCAACACCTTATTAAGTGCTTGACACTTTGCGATAACTATAGAAAGTGACAACGGAATTTGACTTGTGATAATACACTTAATTTCAATCGTATTTTTATCCCGAGACTCCGAAATGTCCCTGACAGTAAAATTACCTTTTTTATGATGAAGATGATGCCTTCCTCCTTCTGAGCCCAATTCCGAATAATTATGTGGCCCAGATTGTTTTCCTTGTCTTTTAACTTGAAGTTGCTGTTTCTTCTGCTTTCCACTGAACGCCTGCTTTCTCGGCATTATTTTTCAGGTTTACGTTGAAGCTAATTTTCTATACACGTAGACGTCTTGAAGTAATTGGTCGAATGGTAATTAGCGATTGAGATAATAAATTATTGAAGAATCGTAAACCCTGATTTTTACTTTTATTTGGTCTCCATGCATTGAACGCAATTCCCTCGTTGTGATTGAGAGTAGCGGGTTTAGATTCAAGGGAAATTCCGAATAATTATGTGGCCCAGATTGTTTTCCTTGTCTTTTAACTTGAAGTTGCTGTTTCTTCTGCTTTCCACTGAACGCCTGCTTTCTCGGCATTATTTTTCAGGTTTACGAAGCTAATTTTTCTATACACGTAGACGTCTTGAAGTAATTGGTCGAATGGTAATTAGCGATTGAGATAATAAATTTTTGAAGAATCGTAAACCCTGATTTTTACTTTTATTTGGTCTCCATGCATTGAACGCAATTCCCTCGTTGTGATTGAGAGTAGCGGGTTTAGATTCAAGGGCGAAATGAGCATAGACTCTTTTGGCTTATTTCTATGCATTCGATTTTCATTGCTTCAGTTTCAGTTGCATTGCAAGTGGACGATGCAATTAGCAATTACTTGACAAATTCTCTAATTCCATAAATTTAGTCTTACAATTTCCCAAACTGTCAAATCAATTTAAAATTTGAGTCTTCTGTTGTACAGTAATTTGTAGTTTGAAAACCCGACATTGGAAATTATACAATTTTGGCAAAAGGAGGAATTAATATAATTTAGTCTCATCCATGCGACTTTACTTCAGCACTCATTACATTACATTTCATTATAAATAAAATAAAAATATTATTTTTGCTTTATGTTAAGCTAGATGAATCCACTCGACCTTGTCGCTGAAGAACACGTTTGCCTTCACTCACTTCACTGGGTTCTTCTACAAGCTTTTCTGGTTCTGAAATATTAAAATTTCATGATGTTATTTTCATGCTGTGATCAATTTAGTGTTTGGGAGTAACAACTATGAAAAGCTCTCTTCTCATTTGAATTGAGTGATGAAATATTCGGTAAGTATAAGCAAAGCAAAGCAAAGCGATTTGTTATAGTTAGTGAAACATGTCTATTCTAATACTAACCGAATATTTCACACGAATTCTTTGTTGTTGGACTTAAAGAGATACCAGAATCAGTGCTTCCTCCTGATGGGATGGACGCAGCTGCAGCAGCGGCTGCAGCCTTCTCTGAACTTCTTCTCGTAGAGTAAAGCATTGTGATTCTTCCTAAAGCTCGAATAGCGTTTCCAGTTTTCTGACAAAAATTAAAAGAATTGGAATTTCCTTCGGGTAGACGCGAGTAATACATTGCAAAAGCCACAAATTAAATTACCTGCCATTTACGCCGAATAATGAACCGTTTCAGTTTATCCGTTGGAATAACAATATTTTTAGCTGGTTCTGGGTAGGCCAACCATTTATGAGATAAACATTCCTCTGCTGTTAATCTTTTTCTGAAACAATTAGAATACAATCTTAACTGAAAAATTTAAATCCATCTAGTATATATGAGAATTTACTCTTGTCTTTTGACCAGGAGTGCTGAAATGAATTCCTTTGCATCATCACTGATGCTTGAGAAAGAATCATCTTCAAAATCGAAATCAGCTGCTGTGATATTAGCAAATGTTTCTGAATCAGTGTCTCCCATAAATGGGCTGAGCCCAGAGAGCAAGACATAAGTGATGACTCCAAGTGCCCACATATCACTGGCAGGACTAATTGGTTCATAATTTATAATTTCAGGACTAACAAATTCTGGCGTTCCAAACAGTACGCGAAGTTGAGCTGTACTGTCGTATTTTTGCGATAGGCCAAAATCAATAATTTTGATATTATATGTTGTCCTTGTCAAGCAGAGAATGTTTTCGGGCTGAAAGTCAAAGTAACTGGTTATGAAATATTCTGGATTTTGGATAAATTGATCTAGTTAGTAGGGCTTACCTTGAGATCTAAATGAATTATATTTTTGGAATGTATAAATCGAACTCCATCAATAATTTGACGCATAAATCCTACGCAATCAAATTCAGTGAGTGTGAAATCATCCGCAACAACTCTCTCAAATAATTCGCCCCCATTTATCCTAAAAAATTAAATTATTTTGCTTATTTTGCGTTTCAGAAAGTAATTCACAATTCTACGTACTTCTCAGTTATGATGACGATTTCTCGAGCTGTTTCAAATGCATCCACGAGTTCAATGAGTTTGGGATGTCGTAAAGTGTTCATAATTTCCACTTCTTGTCTAACTTTCTCCTTGTCTGTTGCTTTTATACATCGAATGATTTTCGAAGCAAATTCCTTTCGAGTAGATTTATTTGTCACCTGCGTTGAAATTATAGGCAAATTGAAATTAAAAAACTTATAAAAGCCCAAATTATGACTGACCTTGAAAACTGTGCCAAATCGCCCTTTGCCAAGCTCTTCGCCTTTTTCATAAAACTCAAGATAAGATCCCAATCTAATCGGTGTATCTTTCTTAAGACCCATTAAGTCAGATTCTTCAACCAGTGGGCAGAAGCTAGATCGTCTATGAGTGAAATTTGGAATGGCTTCAGGACCAGAAGGAATGTATGGAATGATAACAGGGGCTGAAACCGGGGAAGGTGGCCCAAGACCATAAGCATTTTCTGCATGAACACGGAATCGATATGATGACCCAGGTTCGGGTGATGGGATTGTTGCCGTTAGCCAAGCACTAAAATCAAAATTAAAAATTTACGTTACATGAATACAATGTAGTGATGATTTTGAATTAACCTTTGACATGCCAATGTCCACTCTTCCTCATCTTGTGAAATAAGGAGATGATAGCCAGTTAGTGCAGTGCCACCATCATAAGGAGCTCCAGACCAACAGACAGAAATAATACCCTGGGTTGCACAGTGTACTGCATTTGGTGGACGTGATGGTGGTTCTGGTGGACCTTTACAACAATAAAAAATTTATTATTGTTGAAATTAATATACACATTATTTGTCAAAACAATTATTACCCTCAACTGATAAATTAGCAGTGTGAATAACAGTGCCAAACTCATTCTCGACTTTTGCGACGTATCTTCCACTGTCGTCGTAGTTGACGTTCTCAATGTTCACGGATGAGAATTCACCTTTCCCCTCAATTTTCACACGACCAAACTCATTCTCGACTTTTGCGACGTATCTTCCACTGTCGTCGTAGTTGACGTTCTCAATATTCACGGATGAGAATTCACCTTTCCCCTCAATTTTCACACGCTCATCTTCTTGCAAGGGTTTGCCCTGCTTGTAAAAATATTTTTAATTATTTCTGTTAACACGACTAATCGATGTTTTAATAGAAAAATATTTTGAATAGTCTTAATACTTACAGCCCGTGACCACGCAATGACTGGTGATGGATGCCCAGTGACTTTTATTCTCAAATGAACTGTTTCACCCTTCAATGCTAAAATATAAGATGGTCCCATCACTTGGGGTCCGTGCTTTGCTCTGGCACTTTCTCTTTTCCTGGGATCCGATGATGGTACGTGATCTACAATCCTCATTCTTGTGAGTTATGGTATCAAAAATAGGTTCTTCCAGGTCAATATTTTCCATAGCACCTTCGCCAACATCGATTGACTCAAAATCATCGGGTCTCTGATTATCTTCGATAATTGTGGTATCAATTTCATCAATAGAATCACTCTCGGATTTTGAATCAAAGAATTCTTCTCCGTCGGAGCTGTCATGTTGATCTGATTCCTCTATTTTAGCACTTGCACTTTCAATCGTTGGAATTCCAGCCGGTTTAACCTGGCCATCACTTAAACTTTCCCCAATTGAACTATCAGGAAGCTCACTTTTCTTTACATCACTCGGTTTTACTACACTTAACTCTTTTTCCTCCACATCAAGCGAAATATTTTCAGTATTTTTGTATCTCACTGAGATTTCCATTAACACTTTTCTGTAAAGTTTCTGGAGACCCTAGTCTTATGGATTCTGCAACCGATTTAACTTCTACTTTCTCCGAACTTTCCTCCAAACTTAAAGACTTTTCTAATCCTTCACTTAACTTACTCATTACTTTGTCACATTCACCATCACTATTAACTGTTGTTACCACTCCATTTAAGTTTTGACTTGTTTCTTTCTCAGCAGCAGTACTTCCGATATGATTAACACTGTCACATTTCTCACTAGTTACTGGATGAAGACTTGTAAGCTCAGTCTGATCATCTGCTGTCGCTTCAGACATTTTGAACTTGTGCTTCCTCTCTGAAAGTAAAGCAAATTATAAATTTGTGAGCTAGGTTTGTTAACAAGTCATGCACTGAGGTATCTTTATAAAAGAGCAATAAAATTCTCCAGCTATGCAAATATTTGTTCATACGCATCTCTAAACCACAACAATAAATTAATTGCTGATAATTTTTATCTCCATGGTCCTCGCACTTTCGATTTATTTGCTTACCTTTACTTCTTGCAAAAATCGCACGCAAGAAATGAGCAACTGTTTTTCGTGACATTTTGAAATTTTCCCTAAAGCCTTGAAGGAAGTAAATATTCGTTCTGGCTCTGGATACAAGGAAAAGTTAATTTCAAAATTTTATCACGTGGTCTCTTTTATAAGAATGCAAGTTCCATTTCAGTGTAATAAAACTAGTACTCTAATCCGCTAATTTTTACAACTGGAACATTTAGTACGGGACGATACGCGAAATCTAATACTGCAATTGGCTTTTACAAAATGTGAGGAAATATTTGATATTAATTTGCAGGATGTGGTAAACATTTTGCCAACGTATGACAATTCAGTGTACCTTGGGTGGTTTTTATATATATTAATAACTTTTCCTCAATTTAATGGGCTTTTCCATTATCAAATACAAAAATTGTTCAAGTAAAGTGAGAGAAATTGTCCTTAAGTTAATGATATTGGGCAAATGTTACTTACCGGATACCGTGATTCGAGCAGAGCAGAGAGCAGTTGAGCCAGATCCTGAATTATAAGCTTTACAAATAAATCTTCCAGCGTCTTGCATGAACACATCAGCTATTCTCAGAGCACAGTCAGCCTCTCTATTCCCAATATCGTTTGGAACAAATGTTTGACGAAAATCCGGACAATTGGGAAGAATTTTTCCACTACGTATCCAACTCACGGACGTCGCACCTTGATCAATGAATGTCAAATTTAAATATGACTCAAAATCTTGGGCAAAAATGACGAAATATGTTCGATCTATTCACATTTATGCTAGCACTTAATTTTGTTATAATATGGATAACAAGGAGTGATGTACAGGCAGAACATGAGGATGACTACGTAAAATATGAAGGAGTAATTTATACATCTTTATAGATTTAGATTTACACGAGAAGGCAGTTTGTGTGGTAGTATAGAA
>WJEZ01000496.1:0-27198 GCA_009869925.1 Thalassaphorura encarpata
ATATAATATTTCATAAGTTTGTTAAGAGTTGGTCAAGATTGGCCGTGGTTATGTTTTGCTGCATTTTTTTACAATTGCTGATCGAAACAACTTTTATTCACTTTGCTAAATATGGACAACAGCGCTACTGTTTTCGATTTCTATTAGGTGCC
This sequence comes from Thalassaphorura encarpata, assembly GCA_009869925.1. Lineage (NCBI taxonomy): Eukaryota > Metazoa > Arthropoda > Collembola > Poduromorpha > Onychiuridae > Thalassaphorura > Thalassaphorura encarpata. The sequence continues at coordinate 153 of WJEZ01000496.1, forward strand.
TTTAATTTGAAAAATATATACGAGGTTTCAGTCCAACTAGAAAGCATAATGGAAACAAAAAATGATCCAGAATTTTGGCGTTTCAGTTACAATGGAAGGTAAACCACTCTAGAAACTTTTCTTGTCACGTGAACGGAAGCATTGGACTGATAATAGCAGAGCGCAATCCTACTACAGTAGAGAAATTTCTTTATTTTCTTTTCTCCTTTTTGCAATTTTATATCATCTGAGATTTTGCTCTGCTCTGCTCATCTTGTTCATTGCAAAAGTTGTTGGAACGAAAAAGGCAAGGAAAGGAAAAGCAAGGTTAAGGGTGAATTTTGCCTCCTGAGGAAAAGATGCGATAAGATCGAAGAGATGAGTTGTGATGAGATGAAGAAGGCGAGAGAATCTGGCGAATGCTATACATTGAATTTCTGTGCTATCCGACGACTGACTCACTTGCTTTCCAGATTTTTCTCCTTCCTCTCCTTATCTCTTCATGAATTTTGTCAATAACCCAAGCTCTCCTTCCTAAGAGCCCACAGTAGGGAGTAAATCTCCGGATTTATCATTGAGTGATCATGGTGTTGATTTGATTTGATTTCTGCACGTACGATATTACGATTGCAACTCTGAATTTATTTACAAGGTGAAAGCTTGGCTCCTTTGTGTTTGTGCATAGCTGTCGGAGGGCTACATTCATTTGGTGTATTTTTAAGCTGGATTATCCTGGTATGTATAATTTTTAACACAAAGTCCAATTTCCATAAGATATATCATCTAAAAATTAGAAATTACGGACTCAGTTATGACACGAAGAAATATTTCAGGTTAACCCCAAGATTTCACCGTTGAATGTGTTTTTCCAATTGCATTTGTGGTCAGGTTGAGTTGAGTAGGAAATTTATATTGTGAGAATTCAATCTGACAATTCACTTTTCGCAATAATCTTTTCTGTATCACATTATGAATTGAGACAAAAAAAATAAGGTTGTGAGTTGGAAACTATGTGATTATGTGGGGCTAGGCCCAGACTAAGGTAAGGCTAATAGCTAGGCTACCAGTTTTGACATTTCATTGCCTTTAGGTGCAGCTAGCTGCTGCCTGCTCCAATGCAATGCAATAATGTTTAGTAGCCTAGCCATCGTGTGGAATGAAATTGCGAATCCTTTTTCCATTAGTTTGCTCTGAGGTTAAGTTAACTCTGACTTTGCGTGCGTGAGTTTGAGTTTTTGACTAGCCTCATATCAGCTTCTGTCAGGAGAACACACCCTCATCTTGATTTGTTTTGACTTTTGTGGAGTTGGACTTTTAACAAGTGACTGACTGACGGACTGAGTAATTAGAGAGGAGACCACTTACTCCAAAGGCAAAGGCGGTGGTGGCAATTGGCAAAGGCATTTCATGTGAGATGTGTGTGTACTGCTAATAATTTTCAAGATTCCATGAATTCATAACTAGAAGTTCATAAAGAAATCATTTTATTCTACTACAATTTTAAGATTTTTAAAAGTTAAGGTTTTGAGTTTCTTGCCACGATGTATTTTGTAAAAGGTTGAACGATGCTTCATTTTCATCTAACTTTTCGTGACCTCTCATAATTTTCGAAATTCTAAATTTCTCTTTTATCTGCACAAAATTGCGATTGATTCTTTGATAATCGTATTCTTTTTTCAAAATTGCATAATATTGACATTTTAAAATCAGTGAAACATTTATAAAGCTCTAGCCTGTTCAAAGTTTTCCTAAATTGAATTTCAATTTTGAAGAAATTTCACGCACAAAAATGTCTGAACATTTGGTAACAAAATCTAAACGAATCTTTCATGTCAATGAAAAATGTTACGTGCCCCATATTGAGAAGGGAAAACTGGTCAGTCGAGAGGCAGACATCATTTCTTTTAAGCGATTTGACTGGCAAAACAAGGATGGATATTTGGATTTGATCGGCGTTCACTATTGTGGCCTTCCTTCGGCTTATAAAAGCTTTTTTGAAGTAAAGCATGTCTCACGCTATGAGAAAAGATGTGATAGGATTATAAATGATGATGTAAGTCTGGTTTGAAAAGAAATTATTATTCATTAATTGGTCTGAATTTTACAATTGCAATTTTCTAATACTATATTTTTTTTTGTAATTTTGTATTTGGATTGTAGGGGAAGGATGGCCCAATTTGGAAATGGTGCAGATTTTACCAACTGTTTATTCAAAAATTACATATTAAACTAAATAATAATATGGAAATCGACTACGTAGGGTACATTGCGCAAATTATTTATATAAAATCTTTTAATTGCTACTAATAATTAGGACACCACACCATCATTTCAATAATTTTGTTAATTTTGGTAAATAATATAAAGTAATGAAATGTCAGATTCTTGTCATTCTTAAATATCAGTTTTAACGTATCTTCTCAAATTATTCTCACCTTCTCGTAAATATTTTGACTAGGTATCACATGACATGATATTTTATGTCGATACTTTGTACTTAATATCAAAGAAGGCTGCTGCTGCTGCTAGCCTTTCACATTTTGTTTGGCCAACCATGTCAAGTACAATTTGCAAAAACCTCGTCAACGCCAACACCAACACAGAACATGGATGTTTCCGTTTTCCTTTGAATGAGTTTCTGTTCTGTTCTGCGGACATAGAAGGGAGTCGTCAAAAAAACGCAAGGAGGATCCTTAGAGCAAAACATATACATTATAATACTTTTTTCCTACAAGTCCTTGCCGTGCGTGCGTGCGTGAGTGAGTACATTTTGCGAATCCCTGCAGCCAGTAGCACTAGCACAGGGAGGACACAAAAGCAAGCGCTCAATATCTTTTATCTTATCACGGCTCGCTAACTAACAAGCCAGGGCTTCACTTGATACGAAGAGTTTTCTTTACGTACTTTGTACTACGGTGCGTTTGTTTCCATTTCCATTACGTATTGTAACTATTTCCAAGAGCAGACGAGTAGAGAGGTTGCTGAATAATGGGTTCAGAAATTCTTGGGAGAGGTTGTAACGGAACGCGCAATGAAATGATTGGGCTAGATTTTAGCTTCTGAAATGATTTAGTGGATTTTGTAAATTTTATTATTTGAGTGAGGTGCAAAGTTTAAGCCAAAAATTTAGGTGGATACCTTTCTGTGATTTTTTATTTGGATAAACTGCTCGTGGGAACTGAACGTATTAACTTCATGTTGCCTGTATATAAATAAAATTATTTGGCTGCATTGCTTTTCATAAAAAGTGTTTAGAAATTAAATAATTTTGTTTGATTGGCAAGTGTTAGCTTCGTTGCTTCAAAATTTTTAAATCATTGAGAGCCATGAAAACAACAATGGATATCAGAATGACATCATGTCTCAGATTATTTCAATCAGAGCTACCTTTTATTTATCTACGCGTACGCGTACCCGTACCCAAGTTTTTAACCCAAAGCTCTTACCTCCCCGAAATATTATTTCGATTCCCCCCACTTCACTAAAGTACTCTTTCGCGAATCTCTCTCTTTCTCTCTCTCTCGTTCTCGTTCTTTTTTTCCACAAGAGTAAATCCGGTGAGATTAGTACGGCTTAATGCCTAGGCCTAGACCTACGTCTGGGTAAGGCTAAGGCTAGGCTCGGATGTGCATGTGAATGCCGATTTGGAGAAGAGACGAGTTGAACACATCTACCTTACCTCTAACACATATGTTTTCCTCCACGTAATGGACGGGTTGAGGAAAAGTAGTAATGCATGAGACCATGATAGAGATTAAACTTCTTCATCCTTCATTTATTCATGTTCCTCAACCATTAAATGGGCAAATAGGCCCAAACAATAGAAAGGAAAAGGAAAAAGGAACATGTGAAGGAATGAATACGAATAGGACTAGGGTTTCATTTCAATCCGCTTAGCAAGCAGCATTAACTTATTAAGTGTAAACTTGAGATAAATACATCTCAATGCAATACAATGTTCAAGTACAATCCAATCCAATAAGTATCTGTCAATACAGCAAAACAACAATGCAATCAGAAAAATAACATGCTCAAGGCAGTGAATGGTATTCATGTTGAGTCAATTAACCAATATTTGGGCTAATGTGAATACTTTTGCTATTTTAGGGTTAAAATTAATATTGTCCTTACCCTCTATGTTTAAGAATTTGGGAAGCGCACGTTAAAATATTCGTTTTGACTGTTTTGGCAATTGCAATATTAGGTTCATCCATAATGCCCTTGACCAGCATTCGGTATTCAATCATTATTTAGTTGTGCGTAAAATTTGATTTGATATGAACACGAGGAATTGAATTGCTTCATCGTTGCCTTGAAATTTCTTCTTGCGCCATGCCATGCCGCTCCGTTCGTAACGATTTCCTTTAGTGTGAGTGTGATGTTTATGAATTTTTTCCTTTCTCATAATATTATTTGATTTTCATTTGAAAGAATAGAAAAGTCCATTAAGTTGTCTCCTCATGACTTGGGAATTAAAATTACTTACTTAACTTGGGAAGAGAGAGAGAGAGAGATAGCATAATAAAAAAGTAGTCAAGGCAAAGCCAGCATCAGCTCAGCAGCAAAGGACGATGGGATGCATACGGAAGACTGTATTATAATTATGGACTCGGAAAGGATCTCATGTCATCCTCATCGTCATCGTCTTTGTAGAATAAAGGGTTAGGCTGCTAGTCCTGGTTCTACTGCAAAAGTTAGTCGGTCGGTCCGACCAAGTATTATCATTATGATGGTGCGGAGAAGAAGAAGAGGACTGATGATGCAATTTTGACTTCAATTTTGTGCTTTTGCAGTCTTTGGCCAGAGCAATGCAAGGCGCCTTTGCCGCCAAAAGGCAGGCAGGCAGAGATGAAGATAATCATGGGTAGCCTTTCACATCCTTTCTGCTTGCTGCTGCTACAAAACTCAATTTATTTTCGTTTGACTTGTTGCTTTATAATTTTCCCATGCTTTTAGCTTGCTTGATACTCTGTTGTCATAATATTTTCAACCCTTCCATTCCATTCTCATTTCCTTCGTGTTTCTTGAATTCTAATGTCGTGCATGCTGTTGCTGCTGCTCCCTTGAGTCAGACAGACTAGACTCCCTGGTATTGAGATTAATAATCACGAAAAATGAGTTTTGCAAGTTAAAGTAGCTAGTATTTAATTAATCTTATTTTGGGGGCACTAAAAACAAAATTTATGCATGTGTATTAAACTTCTAAATTATTTGGAAGGAATAGTAAGCCCTTACAGTTTTTTGTGGGATTAAATTCTAAATTTCCTTATTATTTGAACTATAAACTTACCCCTCCATACGAGCTAATTTCAGAATGTCTAAGTTGTGACTAAGACTAAGAGAAATTTTCAACTGAAGGACAAATGCTTTGTACCACATATACCTTTACAATATATTTTATATGAGACACCGTATCTGCAGAAGTACTATCGACGCTTTAGTCATTTCTGGAATTGTTTTATTAGGGTAAACTAATTCTCATGTTTTGACCTGTTTTAAAATACTGTGGGCACTGCAGACCTAATGGTCAGCGAGAATTTGCAAATAAACCGAACAAATTGACCTTAATTCTAGCTTTAGCCACATAAACTTTGTGCGGGTTTTTGTGATAAACCCTATAAATATTAAAACACAAAAACAAATAGCAAGAACAAGGTAGTATTGCGGGGGGATAGACTGAAGAGATGAACGTGATAAAATGTGGCTTAAGATGAAGGCTGAGCTGAGCACTGAGCAGTCAGTCAGAGTGAGAAAACCAAAGCAAAGTCAAGCCAGGCAAACGATATGTGATGTAATGTGATGTGTAGTTTGAGACTTTGTCGGATGGAATAGAATAGACAATTGGGATTCAGTAGAAGGTGGTTAGGATTGGGAGGGGTCAGCTCAAGATAAAATACAAGAAATCACGCAGTCAGGTTCAGTAATTAGAATTTCTTGTGAATATTTTTTCATCTTGTTTTTCCGATACTCTCGGTACTTGATGCTTTACTTGTTTCGTCCAGCCTATATACACGATCTGATATAAATTTTGAGTTTTTTTAATTTAAAAAAATCTTTTTCGAATGACTTGTTCACTGAAAAAACAAATGTCTGTTTAAATCAGTGTTAAAAAATTGACTTATCAAAGACAAAAGCGAATGGATTATAAAAACACTCCTTTCTAATGAAGATCATGGGATAGAGATTCTGGAATGAATCTAATTACATGCTAATTAGTGCATGTGTTCTTAAAAAACTAGGTTCTAAAAAATTGTAATTAATTAGTCAAGCCGAGCCCCCTCTGACCCCTTGGTTTGAGGGCGACGAGAGTTCGGATCGGATAAGTGAGGTTGTCTTGTCGGGGATGATGATGAGATGAGGTCGGATGCAGTCGCCCCTTCTGTGGAGAAATTTTCGAGACGTTGAGCTGAGCAGAGCTAAGATCCCGAAGGAAGATGAGATGAGATTGAGCAGATGCTGTAACGCCTGAGTGCTTCTCCAAACCCTCTGCTTCTTCTTCTTCAGTTTAAAGGCCATCCGCCTTCCTCCGTTCACCCTTTTAGCATCTTTCATGCCCTGTGAGCTTCTACGAGCTCAAAACTTATTTGCTTGCTGTTTCAACCTATTCATTTTACTCGGCTCCTCGGTTATGTAGCATTCCTTATTCTCCGCCGCTTCCTTCTAGCTCTGGGTGTCATATAAATGCATTATTCACAAGTTTTGGAAGAATTAGAATTTATGTACTTGTGTTGACAGGGAAAGTAGGCAGGATGGGTGAGATAGCATTCAAAATCTCAACATGAATCGGAATCCTTAGACAAATTAAACTGACTTCTGTTTACCACACTGTGCGTGTGTGTGTGTGGCAATAAGCTCTGATTTTATCATCATAAATTAATTTCAAATTACTCTTGGAATAATTGACTACCTACCAATGGAACTTTTGTCAAGTCGTTCGTTTGATCATATCAGGAAATTTTTATCATATCAGTTTACTTGAAGAAACTTTGTATAGATCTGGCTTTTTCGAACGAATCTCAAATTCTAGCACTATTTGCCCGTGTAAGCGTACGAAGAGAATTTGTAGAACTCTATCCAATGAAAATTATTAATGCATGAATGACTAAAATCAAACATACACAATTCTGAATAAAACTGTAACAGGCTGATATAGTTTAAAGAGTGAAACTAAGTAAATGGTATAAAATTATTTTACAAAAAGTGTACATAATTCACAAACAATTCCAGTAAGTTGGGCGGGAGGCATTATCTTTGCATTATTCTTCGCAACAATAGTACCAAAATAGTCGCATTAATTATTCTACTAATTTAACATTAAAGGGAAACCTAATCTGTAATCTGAGATCACGGACTGCTTTACTCAGCCTACACACGTTGTGCTGCTCGAGTGAAGTTGGAGTGAGTAATAATTACTCCTGAGTTTTGAATGAATGACAAACACTTTTGAAATGGAGACTGATTTTATGGGTGTAATATGTATGAGGCTCCCCCATAAAGAGTTAGGGTTGGGCTGTAGAAGTGAGGGAAATAAATAGTCGGCGACAGACAAGGGAAACGATAAGCTCTTTTCTCTTTTCCCTTTTTCACGCAAATGCAAACATGAGCTTTTCTCGCCTTTTTCATTTACATAAACACTCTTCCCCTGTGTTCTGTTCTTCTCCATCCTTTTGTACTTCTTTTCCGATCCCACGGCAGAACATGGCACTACAATGCAACACATACAACTGAATTTGACTCCCAAGACTTCGTGTGAGGTGAACTAGTCAAAAGTACAGTACTGTGCTGTACAGTGCATCGACCATCTAGAATGGCTAGCTCTGCTACAATCCAACAACTCATCTTCTTAATGCAACTAAACAAGTGGAAGACTTTATAACCACTACTACTACTCTGGGGTTTAGTCTCATTCTTTAGGCTAAATCTTGAAATCAAATAAAGAAATCTTGGCTGTTGGCAGGCAGTCTGCTTGTCTAGAATATTTTAATTCCAATTCTTTCTTGTATTGAAATGGACATTTTTAGAAATATTTTTTCAGGGATCGAATAAAATAGAAGTTGATACAGGGGATTTTCAATTCAAGAATTTGCTAAAGATAGGAAACTTTTAGATAAACTGCGAAGGAACAGTAGGAATAAAAACATGATATCGACGTACATAATCAATAAAGTTGTAATTACTATTTAGAATTTTGAAAATGCCAAGAAAATTTCTAGATTAAAAGTGTGAATTGGAAGAAATGTAATTTAGTCAAAACTATTACCTAATGTAATGTCAAGTCGCAAATCGTATCTCTGATTAAATTCATCATTTATCAAAATACGTAGCAAAAAATAAACCATTATGCAAAACTTTCTGTTGAGAAATTGGTAGTCGGTGTAAAATTTCTTAACACAGAAATTTGCTATAGCTGTAAAGATGTGTTCGTGTTCTGAAATTTTGAAGATTTCTTTTAGAGTTAAACTATCAGAACAAACGTTAATCATGTGTCGCATCCGATACTTGGTTCATGAAAATTCGATTTAACGATTTGGATGTCTTTACATGTGGAAATTCTTTTTTTGTAATTTTATTTATACACCACATTGAAGAAGTTAGTTTAACGCAGTAATAAACTGAAAACTAAAACAGATGGTCTTTCCCGACGCGACGCTGTTAGTGGAGAAGTGTCACATACCCGGATTGATTTGAATAGCTATAAAAATATTTGTTTGAGTTGAATTGATTGTGGTTAGCCGAGGTTTAGCGTTTAGCTTAAGCACTGCATCTGCATCTGCTGTGCTCTGCATGCATGCTTTGGATTTGAAAGTGACAACAACAATACGTACTTGAGAAGCTAAAGATTTTCCACCTTAACCCTTTTTTTATGAACGAGGAAAGGAAAGAGAGTTTTGGCTTTGGCCCGGCTACGTCTACGATGAAGACGGACGGGGAGATTCTCTGCCTGCGCCACACACGATACGAACCCCGAATAAAAAGCACGCGAAGGATAGGGCTTTTCATTGTACTGCAGCACTACGTACAATTTGGTCCTAGGGTTAAATACAAAGTATTGGATTTTGGGTGGGTAGACGAGTTGAGGAGGTTAGTAGAAAGGATAGGCAAAGGCAAGCCAAAAAAGTGGCAACGACGTACAGAAAGAAAATGGCTGCAAAGTTGGAAGGACGGGTAAAAGGAGTGTTGTCACTGTTATTGTGATTTGAGTCAAGTTAACTAAAAGTTATTTTGAAAAATTTGAATTGAGTTCAGTTCAAGTGGAGTGAGGTTCAACTCACTCTAGTCGATATGGATAAAATGGACATGAGACAAGGTACGCTGGCTAATTTGTATTAAAATCTAATTTATGAGAGGGACCAAAGTGAGTACATGTACAGGGAATGAAATGAAATGGAATTTACGCGATGTACTTACACAAAAATATTTTCATTTGCATGTCATTTGATTTGAAGGCGAATAAAAAATTAATGATATTTCAAGATACAGTAGTATTTTCACTAGTTGGTCGATCCCGCTACGTATGTGCTGAATCTAGACAAATTTTCTGGGTTTTGGATATTTTTACTTGGTCGAGTTTTCTTTCAAGCAAATAATTTACCTTGATTTAATTTGAACATTTAATGTAATGCTAATAATGAATTTAACATGCAGAATGAGCTATGGATAGAAATACAAGGTTTTCTTACTTATTTTCAACCTATCACAAATCTTTAATTGATTATTACTGGACTGTCTATGAATTAATTTTATAAACAACGATAGAGTTATTTTAGTTTGTTTTGGTTTGGTGCAAATCGAAATTCGTCTGACCAATCTGTTATATTGGAGGATCTTGACAAAAAAGGAATTGTAGTTAAGACTAGTAGTATTCCCATTAGATCGTTCAAGTGAAATCAGACTATTAATTAACGATGGCGAATGAATAAATTGTTTAATTGCAAGTTCATCAGCCCCGTCAATTCAGTAGTCGATAATTATCTGTAACTTACAATTTGTAAGTTGGACTGATGTGTGTTAATACTAGTAATATTGACAATGATTCCGGATTTTTAGGCTTTTTGATTTTCCTTGATAAACGAGCTTCTTGATCTCCATTTATTGAGCCCATGCCTAAAAAATTTAAATAAATAATAAGATGGGCAATACAATCGGACAATTTTTGCCACCCGACCCTGTTATGCTTCTTGCCTGGCAGTAATTGGATATGAGTAGAAGGGTAATGTTCCCTACTAAATCTAAGTACCCCTAATAGGATTATTTGCATTTTAAAGGCTAATTAGAAACAACTATCCTATCAGTGAAAAATTAGAAAGTTGGCATCATCATGGCCACGGCCAAAGAAGACTGATTTTCTCACCGATTAGAAAAATGTGTAATTCAAGTTGTTTAGAAAATGTAATATTAAGTTTTGTCGTACGGTAGTGTGGTTAGGTAGAAGTGTTCATCCGACGAACGGTTGTTTGATATCAAGAAGTAAGTAGATCAAATGGCATTTACGTAATTGTACATGCTATGAATATCTGCATCATACATCTTTTCTAAATACCTTTGCAATACTATGACTAAAATCATGCTATATACCATTATGCTGATTTTTAAGTTTCGTTTTATTTGGGTGGGGAGGGCTGTAAAGCAATTGAATTGTTGTGGCAAGACGAAAGTAAACGTTAAAAGTTACTGATGTTGACATTATTATTGTTTTTTTCCCTACAGAGCAAACGCGATACTCTCATGGTCCATATCAAATGGTTTTATCGCCCTTGTGAAGTTCCTGAAACTGTCTATCAGGTAAGTTAAATTCTAACTGTATTTAATATCGAATTAAAAAAGGATTGTGTATAGGTAGAAGTGTTCATCCGACGAACGGTTGTTTGATATCAAGAAGTAAGTAGATCAAATGGCATTTACGTAATTGTACATGCTATGAATATCTGCATCATACATCTTTTCTAAATACGTTTGCAATACTATGACTAAAATCATGCTATTGTTTTTCTCCCTACAGAGCAAACGCGATACTCTCATGGTCCATATCAAATGGTTTTATCGTCCTTGTGAAGTTCCTGAAACTGTCTATCAGGTAAGTTAAATTCTAACTGTATTTAATATCGAATTAAAAAAGGATTGTGTAACTATTATTAATATTATTTTATTATTTACAGCTCCTCATTCAAGATAGAACAGCTCTCGAGTCAAACGGTAAGGAAATAAAAGATTGGAGTTTTTCTCTATTCTGTTCTGTTGAAGTCTGCCAAAACTTTTTTCCTCCCTTGATGGAATTTATATCACACCGGAGATGATGATGATGTTTACAATCGTGTTTTCTTTTCTTCCATTCCAGGTTGTAAGTCCGACGTTGGTTCTGTCTTTCCGGAAGTGAGTGGTCGTGAACTTTTCATTTCGGATGCGACGGATACATACCCAGTCTCTGTTCTCAGGTTCGTTCGATGGGTTCTTCCACATTACAAAAAGTTTTAATTTAATTTAACAAGTTCATTATTTCCTCGGTTCGTACTTAATTCAGACAAGACACTCGAGCCTATTATTACCTGTATTAAGGCTATGTGTAAAGCAGGGATATTTATATTTTATTTTTACGGCTTTTCGTAGCCAAGAGAGGAAGTGACAACAATACGACTCACTCAGTTGGGTTTAACGCATTCATTGCAGATTGAATTAGCTTTAGCTCAAACGCATGCATTGTTATCCCAAGTATTTGCTTTGATTGTTGATGGAAGAATCAAAGAAGTCCCGTTGTTTTGGAGGATGATGATGATAGGGAAGATGCGTACGCATACGGTAAATGTCAACTCAATTGAATTTGAATTGAAATGTAAGCCGAGACAAGACAAGTGAACCTGAGGTACTAGTAGAGGTAGCAAATAAGCCGTAGAGTTTTGGACATTCAGCAATAGGCCAGAGCCAAGCCATGCCATGGGCATTTTCGGCTGGTCTGTCTGTAAGTTTAAGTGACGATTGTTTTTGAGCAGCGAAGAGAATCGAAGAAGTATATAGAAATAGAATTAGCTGCTTAATTATCTCATCTGACCTAACAGAAAATTTAGCTTGGTTAAGCGCAGCTGAAAACATAAATTAATATATCACGAATACATATTTATTTTATATCTAGTTCTCCTCTCTCGTGTTGGATATCATGTTCTAATGAATATATTTGTAATTACAGAGGAGTTTGCCGTGTGGAGCATTTTGCAGAATTGTCCTCATTGGCTGAAACTTTTAAACTTTGTCCGGATAGTTTCTTCTACGTCTTAGGCTATAATCCTGAAACTCGCAGGCTGGCTTCCACGCAGGGGGAAATACGGGTCGGCCCGTCACATCAGGTAAAAGTAGTGAGTTAACTTTACACAAATTGTAAAATTCTTATGGATAATTTTAACTCTTGAATCATTTATTTGCAGGCACGTCTTCCTGAACTTCAAATTGGTAGTCCTGTTCGTTGTGAAGAGTGGGAAGAACTATGTTGGAAACCAGGAGGAACCGTCGATGCGGATTTGGTCATGTATTTGCGGGCCGCCCGCTCTATGGCCGCTTTCGCTGGAATGGTACTGAAAATACGGAAATTAATACGTTTTTAAGAAGTAGAATTACATATTGAGCTAATTTTTCTAGTGTGACGGTGGATCTCCTGATGACGGTTGTTTAGCAGCTTCTCGAGACGATACAACTATTAATGCACTCTCTGTTGTAAGTTGACAATAATAAATTCTAATTGACAAACGAAGTTAATTAAAATTAAGCGAGGAAACTGCTACCGCTGAGAATTGATTGACTCGTAAACTTGTTAGTGTTAGAAACAAATTGTTAGTCTTTTCGACATTACTCATTTATGTTTCTTATTCTGTTCACAGCTCCATGATTCTGGTTATGATCCTGGATCCGGTAAGTGAACCATTGGACTTGACTAAACTAAGAGACGAAACTTAAACTTATCTCATGTATTATTCTTAATTTTAGCTCTTCAAGCCTTAGTGAAGTGTCCAGTCCCAAAAGGAATTGACAAAAAGTGGTCCGAAGATGAAACGGTGAGAAAGAAAAGTTCAACTTTGTTAATAGTTTCGTTCGAGTAAGGAAAAGACAAGGAGTTTCTGTACTTTCCTTTCGTTATACGTTTGAGTTGAAGTAGTAAGGTTGTTGTAACATGTGTTTTATACTACGTGTCCTTCTGTCTATCCCACAGAAACGTTTCGTAAAGGGTTTGCGACAATACGGAAAAAACTTTTTTCGAATTCGGAAGGAATTGCTACCTCATAAAGAAACAGGGGAATTGGTAGAATTTTATTATTTGTGGAAGAAGACGCCTGGTGCGGTGCCAAGTCGGACTCATCGCCGACACAGGAGACAAAGTGTTCTCCGAAGAATTCGTGCCCCAAGAAACTCACGCAGCAATAAAGAAGAGCCAGGTAAATAAATGTTGAACGAACAGAATTGTCATGACCCTCATTAATTAAACATTGACGGCTTCGACTTGAGTAGTAATTATGTCCACTTATCCCAACAATTTATTATGCTAATTTGTGCAAATTGCGAATGAGTGTTCGAGGAAGTTTATAGACTAACGAATACCTCAAGCAAAGCAAAGCAGGTAAATCAGTAAAGTGCTTAAAAATCATGCGATGAGTGTTGGATCAACCATTACTTTTTAAGTTTTATTAAATTGTTTGTTTCTAAATTTCATGAGTAAATTAAAATGGTGCTGGAGGCTATGCGATAAGCGGATTAAGTGAATTGTCTCTCAATAAACTCGAAAATCCTACTAAATTATATGTAAGATTTTAATTCATGGTTAACTGATTTTATTTTATATTCTAGGGGACTTAAGTTCGGCAAGTGAAGAGGACAATTCAGAAGAGGATTCTGATTCCAGAGATTTGAGTGGATATCACTGCCGACATTGTTTTACAACAAGTAAGTTTTTTTTTTGCTGCAGCAATTCCATTGTCGGAACTATAAATTCCAAAATTCTATTATATACAATATTAAATAATTATAACGACCTCTGTCATTGTGACCAAAATTTGGATGTATTTCTAATACAACGAATTTATTTCCTAGGTTCAAAAGACTGGCATCATGCTGGGAAAGAAAAAGTTTTACTTTGTACTGATTGTCGTCTCCACTTTAAGAAATACGGTGACCTCCCATCATCCATTCCTGAAAGGCAAGCTATGAATGCACAAGATTTTGCTAGGTGAGTATCTTAATACTATTTTGGTAACTTTATTAAGTCGAATGGATGACAATAATTAATTTTACTATGCTCATTTTTGCTTTTGCAGCCCACCACTCGATGGACCCAAGGATCCTCCTTACTTATTTAGACCATTGACTTCGAACGAAAATGATGAGGGTCGTGTACGCACTCGAACAAGAACCAAAGAATTGGTAAAGTCTCCAACAAATGTAAATAAACTTTATTTGTACTTGTACTTGCACATTTCCTATTGTAATAGTCAAGTGAGTAGATAAGCATAGCATAGTATAGGCATGCCGCAAATATTATTCGCTTGAGTGTTGATTCGTTGTTCATTCTTTCTTTTGGTCGTATTGTATGATCATACCTCAATAGTACCTTGACATGTTTGTCGGTGTTTTTACTCTCTCAAAGCCACATTCGGCATTCACACTTTAATTATTTTGATTACTTTGACTTGAATTTTAAGGTAGGGAAGGTAGGAGAGGACAAGTTTTAAAAATAATATCTTAAGTCACGAGAAATAACGAGTGTGACTTTCTTTTCTTGAAGATTAGTATTTTGTTTTTCTGTATTTCATAACGTTGTATAGATATTCCTTTTACATAACTTGCTTAATGTGTCGACTAAGTTAGCTTTGCTTTTCGTATGTATCTTGCACAAACCTGCTGATTCTGTTTCACAATTTTTCTGGTAAAGGCAGCGCATTACTGATTGGGTTATTTTTTGCTGTGATATTTACAGAACGCTAGAAACAGACCAAAACGAGGAAGCGGAACAAGTACGCCGGATCCAGAAATGAAAGTATCCGGAAGGAAATCCCCTGGAGCGGCGAGCAACACTTCGTCTTCAAGCGACAAGAGCAAAAACAAGGTAAATGATTTTATTTGCTTACATCTCAACTTCTCAACCCACAAGATTTCTTCCGCGTTCCAGTCAAGAACCTTGAACTTTTTTATTTTGAGTATTTCTTTTGGAAGAAGGATGTTGAAAATTGAGCAGAACACCCAATGTTTGAAATTTCTGGAAATAAGAAAAATAGCCAAAATCCGATTTAGTTATAATTTTATACTTCAAAGTTTTAATTCAATTTAACAGTTCACTAAAAGTTTGAAAAAATCTGCAGAAAATCAAGTGTCCAACTCAGAGTAGCTGATAGTTCACAATGAGATCTTTTGAACTACCTTATGCTCATGTCACTACATGAACCTGTCATGATGATAAATCTCGAGCATGCTTATCTAGAACATCCCGCCGAAGCAAAAATAATTTAGGGGGTTCATTCCCTCTAATTTGCTTTGTCACCTCAAAGACTTGCATTCCACTGCATTAGTACAAGAATGCATTGTGTGGTGCCTTGAAAATGTAATTGCATGTGTTAGTGGAAGCGGATACCTTGTTGACAGAAGGAGCCCAGGAGAAATATTTGGGTTTGGCACGGCACTCCAAGTTTTCTCTGGCTGCTCCGAAAAATCCAAACTCGCTCAGACCAGAGATTCAGAGAAGATTAGTCGGGCGGGCGGCTTGGGCTTGAGCTTAGCATTGCATAAGGTGTTTCAACCATAATACCTTGTTCTGGGTGCGATTTCCGGATTTATATGAAATTCGGGTACACCCTTCCCCACGTCTCAAGTCTAGTCGGAGAGGAGCAAAGAGATAAACTTTGTTTCTGTTTCTGCTTTCCAAGATGAAAAATGGAAGCACTTACACTTCAAGAACGAGACGACAAATTTAGAAATGTGCTTTGAAGGATATGTTGAGCTAACTAGGTAATGCATTACATTGGATGGAGGAGCAAGGAAGCAAGCGTTGAGCTTTTTTTCTGAGAGGACAAACTTGAAGATCTCATTCACTGTTAACATCAACTCGTCCTCATAAAAACTAAAAGGATACATTCAGTCAGGCGAATGGAAAACATCCTCCTAGGGTGTTTGCCAAAACCAATGCACAGTCAAGCTGAAATGCTCCCATTGGACATATGCTCTATAGACGAGGATAATACTCTTAAATTATTCACAAATGTAAAATAGTGCGAAGTTGAGTGGGAAATGTTTTGACGCGATAAACACTAATGTTTTCATGTTAACTTTTGTGTGCAAAAATAGTACAACATTGGTTGGTTAACTTCCTCAATTGCTAGCTAATCTTGATAGTAATTGCTTCCTTCGGCTCATTTGACTCTGGCATTTTCCTATTATTCTTCTTCCGAGTAGATAAACTGATTAATTTTAATTTCTTTGAATATTATTCTGAAAGAAGTGGGTGCGATTGCCTTGCATTGGAGCGCATTACTTTCAGAGTTCTTCACTCTACTTTCATTTCATTTCATTTGCGTAATGGTTTCTGGAGAGGAAGCGTGCATGAATTTCAATGCACAACTCGAGTCAATCAGTCTGTCTTAGATTTAGAAGCTAGGCGAAGCGAAATGGAAGCATATTACGACGTACGTACGTAAGTACGATGATCATCCTGTCTTTTGTCTTCTCTCCGAAAAATCCGAATTTTAGGAGAGCGAAGAGGGAGAAAGAGAGTCAAGTCAAGTGGGTATTAGTATTATCGGGTCTCGGGCGAGAGGGAAATTGCATTGCATTGCATGGGCTGAGTATGACTATATGGCCATGGCCAAACTCCTAAGGCTTAAGTCTTTTCTTTTGCACTTGGACCGAAAAAGTTGTTTGAGTGGAGAAAATGAAAGCTTGCTTGCTTTTGCTTCGCCGTCCGTCCTCGTCAAGTCGTGAATTCTCGCCAAAGTATTTTTATTCGGCTCGACCGAGTCGATTTTTGTATTTCACTGCTGCGCTCCGAACTTCGGGACTGTCTTTTCCTCTTGTTGAACGGAGAATAGAATCAGTGTAGCATCCGACTCTTTCCTCTTACTCAAGACAAGTTGATAAATTGAACCTTTACTTGAGTTTCGGATTCTTCGGAAGGAAAGGAAAATTGGTGTGTAGTACTAGTACTTTCGTGTGGACGTACATAAATATTAGCCTGTATTTTTTGCTAAAAATGCCGAAGCTCGGATTTGACGGTTTTGTCATTCTCGATTTATTTGTTGAGTTTTTATAAGGAAAGAAAATGTGATGTGAATTTTTGTGGTGTTTGTTCTCCTTGTGAATGAATATTTTTATGGGAATGGCTAATATCCCAATTTTAACACCAGTGAGTTGGGGTTAATTATTAAGTTATTTTCGTAGAGTGAATGATACTAACCATATGGTTTTCTTATAATTTTTTAGTCGAATGCTGCCAGCCCTGCTCCACGCGTCAGAAAAAGACCAAAGCAACCCGAGGGAGAGGATAAGCTTTCGAATGCAAAGAAACGGAAAGAGGAACGAGCTGAGGTACGTACATAGTCAATTTGGCAAGGATTGTTATGATTTTGATGATTTAATAACAACGAATGTTTTTACAGAGTCCCTCTGGAAGTTCTATCGGAAGCTCAGTTGACGAAGAAGGTGAAGCTGAAACAGAAGTTGAGCCTATGAACAATGATCTTGACAATGACAACGATGTTGAGGATACTGGAGCTGACAATGAAAATTCTAGTTCTAGAAATTCCTCACCTTCCCTTGAAGATGCCCCGGTGGTCGCACCAACTCCCAGTGCTGCCACAGTTTCGGTCGCCGTCATCATTCCCCAAGTGCCGGTCACTCCTGATGCAATCCCAGATGGAACCCCTAATGCCATTTCGACACCTGAGTCGGCAAAACTCGAAAACCATAATTCCAATGAACCCATGGAAATTGATTCGAGTACGAATAATCCTTCACGAGCAGCTTGATTCTGTGAAGAAAAGTCCAGTCCCTGATACGGTGAATGGTGAAAGTTTAATCGAGTCCTCTGATACCCCAAGTGGGGCAGTGACAGTTCCATTGAGTTTTGACTCTGATATTAAAAACAATTCAGACTCGAATCATTCTGCTGCTGCTCCTGTTGGACTTGGACCACTCCCTGCCTCTGTGAATGAACTTCTAAACTCAAATTCTGAGCCGGATGGAAAGTCATTCTTAAAATCCCCAGATAAACAAGGAAACGATGAAGATGAAAAAGTGTTTGGAAATTTGAGTAGTGGTAAAATCCCACCGCCCCCACCACTTCGACCTACGGATTTGATTTTGTCCTCAATTCCTCAACCCGTCATCACGACCCAACCCCATCTCCTAAATGAAAATGCAGGGCTCATCAAAATTAAAGATGAGAAAACTCTCATGTCCCCCACAGACTCTGGATTACCCAAAGAAGATCTCAGAAAACCAATGTTTGGGAGCAGCAGCACTTCATCACCCCCTGATGGGGCGGCTGTGGATGGGCATAGTAATATAACCCCTGGAATGTTTCATCATCCAATCCCACATTCGATTAATCATAGTTTTCTTAATATGTCATATCATGTGCCTGTTCCAAAGAGTTCTCCACGTTCTCACTCTTCCTCCTCAGCTGATGCCATCATATCTTCCTCAGTCAATGCAGAAAATTCCAATGGAGGCAGCAACAGCATAGTTTCTCCTAATCCAGCCCCATATTCTAGTCCATTATCCATGGCAAGATTTTATTCACATATCCCACCGGAACCTTTCATTGGAATTCCACCCACTGACATTAAACCGGATCCCCTTCAATCCCTCAGGGAGGTCAAAGTCCCTGGATTTCCAAATTTTGAAGGACCACTTCCACCGCCTGGACCAAATGGACCACTTGGAAATACGAGTCCATATTTGGGTCCACATCCTGATAAAATTAAAAGGGAATCTTCCACTGAAAATAATCTGAGTGGCCCAGAGTCCCAGGGATAGAGAAGCTGGGAAGGAACGTGCTAATTCTGTTCCGCCAAAAGACAGAGATCGGGATAGAGACAGGGACCGAGAGCGTGAGCGTGATCGAGAACGTGAACGAGATTCTCGTTCTTCAAAGTTTTCACCTGGTCTTTCCCCTGCAGCTGCAACCACAGCACCTCAATCTCAATCCCCAAAGTGTTCAGTCGTTTCATCTCTGGTGACCTCAATCCCTGTGCCTGCGTCTGGAGTCCCAGTGCTTCCACTTTCAATGGCGATGGGCTCAGCCACTACCACAACCCCTGCTGGACCTCAAGGTCCAATCCCACATCCAAATATTCATTTACCTCCTGGCCAAGGTGGTCCATTTCCAGGGGCTTTTCATCCCCACCCCTTGGCACATCAACATCCTCATCCACATCCACTTTACCATTATCCATATGGACCTTACTTCCATCCATTTGGCTATCCTCACTATGGTCCTGCCCCTTCACCACAACATGCAGCTGCTTTGGCTGCAGCAGCCGCTGCTGCAGCTGGAGGACCTCAAGGTCAACCAGGTCAAGGTCAAGGACCTGGGCCTGGACCACCACCTCGCCTAGCCATGTCAATGTCACGACCACCCTCACCACCTCAACAAAAAGATTCCAGCAGCAAAAGTTCTTCTCATGGTCATGATGGGCATAGTGGAAGCGGTCATCATCATCATCATGGTTCCAGTAAAAATAGTACAAGTTCCACCAAATCTAGTTCAAATCTCAACTCGCACTCTCATCCTCATTCTCATGGCCATGGGCCACATGGTCAAGGGTCTGGTGGATTGGGTCCTGTCGGTCGCTCTAGTGTTGTTAATATCCCAGGAGTAAATGAACGAGAGAGAGAAATGCGTGATTCAGAAGGTCACGATATGGTGCATGAACCTGAGGAGCCCGAGGAAACTCCGAGCCCTCATGGTGTTCCACGCGGTCCAAGCCCTGAGCCTAAAGTTGAAGATTCAGAGTGTCATCGGAGTCAAAGTGCAATTTTCCTTAGGCATTGGAATCGTGGTGACTTTAATTCTTGTGCTAGAACTGACCTCACGTTCAAACCTGTGCCAGAGTCCAAATTGGCTCGAAAGAGAGAGGAACGTCTTAGAAAACAAGCTGAGAAAGAACGGGAAGAGAGAGAGCGAGCTGCCCAAGCAAGGAAAAACATGCCTACACCTGAGAGTGCAAAAAGAGAAACACCAAAGCCAATTGGAAGTGGAATCCCTGGAATGTTGGACCCATCTGCTAATTCACCCTATGATCGATTCACATCTCAACCCAGAAGTTTTGCTGATACACCTGCTCTCCGACAATTGTCTGAATATGCTAGACCCCATACTGGATTTTCCCCTGGAGGAGGTCTTAGGCCTGGCCCTGGAGGGATGATGCCACAACATCCTTTAGAACAAATGCTAGCGAGTGGCCCTTATGGACAACTAGGGATTTATGCTCCAGGGGCTAGAGAACGGTTAGAAATGGAAGCGTTTGAGAAGAGAGAGCGAGAGTTGAGGGAAATTCGGGAACGTGAATTGACGGATCGTCTCAAAGAAGAATACATGAGAAATGTACCAGGTGGACCTCAATCAGGGCAACCTGGTGGCCCACCTGGAGGTCAGCCAAGAATGCCTACACCCATGGATGCCCCTCATTGGTTAGACGTTCACCGAAGGTTTGGACCTCTGGGCCCAGGCCCAGGTGGACTTGTTGGTCTTCATCAATCTTCTTTCGGAATTTATCCTGGTGGCCCTGGACCTTCCACTCTTAGTCCTTTGGAAAGGGAACGGCTTGAGAGATTAGGTATTAATTTTTTAATTATACTGTACATTTCTTAATTTTTATACGTTGTGTCGTGGATGTAATAACCTACTGTAGGGTTTAGTATAATAATTCGAAAACGTAATTTATGAATCAGGGTTTTGTTTGACTGAATTCGTAGGAATTCCCACATCGATGGGAATGCATATGTCTAGTGATGCTCTCCAAGATCGGATTCATGCTGAACGCTTAGCCATAGGACTTCAATTGGGTGGTAAGAATATTTTTTTAATCAAATGAGAAAAGCTTAATATTAATATTTGGATTGTTAAAATTTTAACAGGGCAAATTCCCGGGTATCCTGGAATGGAATCTCTCCTACATCCAGCAGCTGGTGCTTATCAAAGGGCGGGTCTCATGCCTCCGAGAGACGCTCTGCTAGGACTTCATCCAGACATTCTTGGTCGACCTTATACCGACTTGCCTCATCATGTAATAATCAAGAATTTCATGACAATCTGGATTTAATTTTCTAATATTAATCCATTTTGGTTTATTTTGAACAGCTTTCACCACATGAACAATTACAGCGACAAATGTTATTTGAACGAGAACGATTTCCACATCCTGGCGGTGGTCCTGGTGGCCCTGGTCTTGGCCCTCATCCAAATTTTTTGGCTCAACAAGAAGAGTATCTACGGTATATTAATAATTTGATGCAGAAATAAGTTCAGCTGACTCTATTTGCATTTAAGTTGATAAATATCCAAAACTTGGTTTTCAATTTCTCTCAATTCTCTGCAATGCAACTTGCAACCTACTTTCTCTTCGTAATCTCTTCGTTCCTGTTCCGACGACTTGTGCTGTGCTCGTACTTGTACTGTACTGTACTCACTCATTTTTGGTGCTTCTTTTTTTTGATTCGAAGTATAATTTTTCATTTTGTTATTGAGTAGTTTAGTAGTAGTAGAATTATTTTTCTCAGGAGCTCACCTCTCTCTCAAATAAAATTATCTCATCCATTATGTATACATTACGTTACATATTACATTTCAGGCAACAGCAGAGGGATCGCGAAATGAAAGTTAGAGCTTTGGAAGAAGCTGCTAGAAGACACTAAAAAAGTACGCAATTCCTCAATTGTGTAGTGTAAAATCGGCTTTGCACACATTGGTACGCACATACGTACGTAGGTATGAATGGTTTGACCTGACGTGACCCACCTGGATTATTTTCAAACCTTATACCACTTGCCGCTTCCCCCCTTCCTCAATTTTTTTCAAAATTCAATTCAAAAAGTCTTGAGGGAAGAAAAATCTTGAAAATAAAATCATTCCTGGTGGAGTTTGAATCATGTGTTGTGTGGAGTGGATTTGTTAATAGTTCTAATAATTAAAATGTATGACGAGAGATCTTATGCCGTTAATTTTAGAAAGTATTAATTAAATCGAGCTGCAGATTCATTCATGCCTTTGCCTTTCAACTTCAACCCTTTATCCAATTTCCCTGCTGCTAAAGTTAAATACGTAATTTGGATTTTAATGTGTCTTGTCAATAGACTGTAGACCCCTGCTGCATTCTTCCCTCAAAAAAAAATTCTGTGATGTTTTTTGCATTTCAATTTTAAAAAGGGTAAACAATTCAGAGTAGACAATATTGCCTGTAGCAAAAACGTGCTTGAGTCGAAATTATTTACGTAGCTGCTAGTTTACGAAAAGACTGTGAGTGTTTTTTGTACTAATTTGAAAAAGAATTTTTCTAAAGAAACGAATTTTGCTTAATACATGATTTTAGGTTTAAAATTTTAAAGAAATCAAACGCTTATTCGTGAACGTAAATACGTAAAATGTGTAGGTTTAGGGTAGGTCGTTTGTTAGACGGTCAATTTGATGTTGATGTGATGATGCCTTATAAAAAGGAGGTCAAATCTAACTAACCAAATCAAGTAAATTGCTTTCAGATACAATTAAATAAAATATAACATCCAACAGACCCCTAAACCTTCCTTACCTTGAACTTCGACCTGACCTTACCTTTTAGCCAGTGCCGTGCCGTAAATCTTAATCCTTTTATACAACAAATGTTTTAGTATAATATCCTTGAACTTTTAGACAAATTTTTTATGGGAGAATTTAGTACGATACGATTGACAATGTGTAGAAGGCAAAATGCAAGTGCAAGCCTGCCCGAGTACGTAAAGGCAAAACTGGGGTTTAAAAGTATTAATAAGCCAAAATGTGAATTTTACGTAAAGTAAAGTATGAATGAAGAAGTGGTTTTTAGTAGCCCATCATCACAGCTGCTTTTGTGTAGGGGTGTGAATTGTGAATATGAAATGGATAATTAAGTTCTATTTAAAAATGCAAAAACAAATTCTATTATAATTAGGGGTATTTTGGAGTTAGGCTAAAAAGAGAAGAGCAAACACTCCTCCACAACTATTGTTCAGTATATTATTATTATTGTAGCTAATTAGTTTTAAGTAAGTAAGCAATTAATTAGTTGAATTACTTAATTAGAGTAGTAGTTGAATCAATTCCTAGGACCATTTACTATGGACAACAGGCTGTGTTCGTCTTGTAATGTACGTACGGTGCGGTGCTTTCAGCTCGCTTTTTTGTAAAAAGAAATTTTTAGTTAAGAAAAGTCGCATCTCTCGTGCATTACATACACAAAATATGCAAATACATATAATTATTAATTTTTCATTTGTAATTTGTATTTTTGGCTTTACATGTTAATTAAGGGTAAAAAAAAAGATTCAGATTAAAACAGTCGTGAAGAGAGAAGGGATAATGATAATGATGAATCCTACCTGCCTACCCTTTGGTGGAAAAGGACTAATTAATTATTATTAATGAATGTACTTAACTTTTTTGTGAATTTAAAAGTTGTGACGTGCACTGCGTGTAATTGAATCTGAGTTCAAATCTCCTCCTACCTTACCTAATCGTGGTTGTTGTTTTTTTTTGTTAGTCGAGTATTAAAATATACTATCCTATAAATTAATTAATGAGCAAAATAAAGGTTGGGCCGCGGGCATTGTTAATGCCCGGACCAAGATTATAATATGAAGAATCTGGCTTTGACTAATTTATTTCTCATCGAAATCACAAGGAAAGGGTTATTTTAAAACAGTTTTACTTTTAACACCACAAAATTAAAATCAAATGACTCACATGAAACGGAAAAGTTAATTATGACACGAATGAATTAAAAATGAA
This sequence comes from Thalassaphorura encarpata, assembly GCA_009869925.1. Classification (NCBI taxonomy): domain Eukaryota; kingdom Metazoa; phylum Arthropoda; class Collembola; order Poduromorpha; family Onychiuridae; genus Thalassaphorura; species Thalassaphorura encarpata. The sequence goes on from WJEZ01000496.1 coordinate 24,115, forward strand.
TTAACAATAAATTAAAACTTAACGGTTAGTATTGTCCGGATTGCGATTGCGTCTTGGTCACCTCCTGTGGTAAATTAATCTGAGTAGGTAGAACGAGGAGAATTTGGGGGGATTGAACGGCTGCTAGGGGTGTTGTAACAAGAATTTGGATCAGCAAATTGCTCCAGACGATTCCGTTGCGGTGTCTCAGGGGGCACTGTCTCAAGGGGAGATCGAGCTCGATGTCCAGAGGTCGAAGAAGAAGTTGAAGTAATGTTGGGGCTTGGAGTTGTAACTGATGAAAACGAACTTGACGAATATGGGTCATTTTGATAAATGTCATCTGAAATCAAATTAAAACCAAAATTATTTTCTAAACAATGCATTTTCGTCTCTTAAAATCTGTACTTACCATTACGAACAGGTAAACGAGCTTCAAGGTAGCCCAACATATTCAGAATTTCATCTTTTTGTTGGCTCAAGCCTTTAACTTCACTTTGAGAAATTAATTGTCCACGATACGCCATCAGAGTTCCCCAAGCATGAGCAATGGCCTTGAGATCTTCCAATTTTCTCTGAAGTACTTGGAATTGTTGACGAAAGACTGGCGAATTTGATTGGGAAATTTTATGAGAGAAACGTTCCATTTTGTAATCAACCAAGTCCAATCCGATTGCGTTGTATAAGGAAGCAGTATTAGAACGAACTGTAGAATCCATTGTCATTGTAGATGTTAAAAAACAACAATTAGCGGAACTAACACAGTTTTAATTTAAATGTCAATTTAGAATTTAGGCACAGATTTCAGATATGAGTAGGAGCAGAACGACCGAAATGAACCAAACAGGACAAAAACTTTCAAAAGCAATTCAGTGACGGAAAATCTAACCAGGCCAGGCTAGAAGAAAAAAGGGAAAAACTGTCTATACCCTATGCTGAATGTATGAAATTCCAAAAAATAGGAAAGTCTGTCAGTCTCAAGTGTCTCTTTTTTTTGTCACCACGGTAAAATATTATTTTAATGTGGCATTTGACCCCACGGTCAATAATTTGCCGTTGGGGCATTGACAAAAGTTAAGAACCAAAAATAGCCATGATGACCCAATCAGATTAATCGCATTTGTATTTTTATCCTTTTTAAATTCATTGTAATATTTTTCCGTGCTATGTCTTCTTCAAACCAATTAATCCAGGACTCTTTGCCTGCTATTTCTTATGTTGTAAGTTGATTTTTATTACTATTACCTACTGTGTATTAGATTAATTAATTTTTATTTATGATTTTAGGCTGCGTTGTATGATCAGTGGCTATCTCGTGAAACTAATTGTGCATTGGATTCACCTCCCAGAACATTCGAGCGTCGACATTACCCGTACGAAATCTAGAATTCTAATTTTATTCTAATTTCCAAAACAATGTTCCATTGTTGTAGGAGACATCACCTCCGGAGTGAAATAGTTTTTGATCGAACAGTTCACGCCAGACCATTTACTCATTGTGATCGAAGAAGTAGAAGTCGCCCTGTTTCGACTCGTGGTGGTGGTTGTTGTTCACAAAGACCTCAGACAGCATGCAACCTGAATAATTATTTTTTATTCTTGCCATCAGCTCCATCAGTTAACGATAGACAAGCATGCGGAGCGCTAGCTCCTTGTGCCCAAGTCAGAAAACCTTGGAAAAACTATTTCTAGTAGCCAACTAGCATCAACAATGCAATGCAATGCACTTCATCAAAATTGATGTAATAAAAATTCAAAAGCTTTATGAAATAAACGTTTTGTAATGGCGAGTTAACTTAGATGAAGAAGAATTTATCCATCTTGTAATATTGTACTAAATTTAGCGGCTAATGTAGATAAAAAACTCGGAGAGTTAGATACTGTTGTTCCCTGAGTACACCTGTTTTTTTACTTTTTATTAAAGTCTGAACTTAAAACTTTCTATATGGAGGTTGCGAAAAAAAATTGTTCATTTTATCCTGACGACAAAAGTTTGTCATGATTTTGGAATGATTGGATGAGCTGATAGATAATTTGAAGTTGTATGTAGGCTTAATAATTTTTCTAATACTCAAAGAAAGTCACAATTTATTGTATCTTTGAAGGATTACTAAGCTCAGACAGGATTCATCAGTAAGAATGGTGGCTAATACCGCAACGGTAAGTGTCCAGCAATAAGGTTGACCAAAAACTGGCTGCACCTGCACCTAAACTCGTCGTAAGCCCAAATTTTAAATTGTCAACTTTCCAGTCCAAAAATTATTTCCAATTCTATCCAGATCACAGCCAGACCGAAAGTGTCTGACCAGAAGAAAGTGTCGCCTGAACCTGAACAACTGAAGGCATTCAAATCAATCGGACGTCGGAATTTGTTGTAAGTAGCACAATTGCCAAAGATAAAAATTATTCCAATTTGATACTCACATTTAATTTTTTTTTAAAAAATCAGACCCTCGTTCCATCAGTCCCGGAATGGGATTTTTCGGCCCGAATCGTTCATCCCACACAATTCACTCATTCTGATCCAAGGCCTGGTGTCTCCTTCAATTCGTCTCGTCGTTTTTTCCCAGAGAAAACCCTAGCATATCACCTCAGGAATTATTTCTTAAATTGAAAATCTTCATCAACAAACTTTTCAATCTTGAATTTGGATTCTCTTTGGATCCCGGTTGCTTTAAGATCAATGTAATAAAATACGCAAAAGTAGCATAACGATACCTCTAGAATTTTATGCTTAGTGTGAATTTATGTTATACGAAATCAGTAGGTAATCTAGAAAAATGTATATATAGTAGTTTTGCTAATGTCGAACCGAGTTTACAAAAGAAAGTGTCCAGTTTTTATAATTTCTTGTTGTTATTCCTACGAATGTTGATTTTGAACAAATTAGTCAACAGAATAATTTTACAAGGTTAAAATTCTGAACGATACTTTCTACACGAAACATTTCTAACCGAAAAGTAATTTATTTCAAAATTCCAAAAGATTCGGGTTAAATTATGCCACCTAAAGCTCCACCGTCATCGTCCCGCCCTGCCCAAAGCACGACGGTAAGGCTAACTGAGCGTATTCTAAAAATTTAGTTCTTTCGATGTATTTTTATTT
>WJEZ01000497.1:0-27192 GCA_009869925.1 Thalassaphorura encarpata
ATGAAGTTGTAGTACTCGTTGACTCAATTCACTCAATTTTCGATTAGCTCCTAGTACTTGGGCATGATGTCGCATTTCCCAAACTTCTTTCTTTGCAGCTGTAACCAAATTTTTCCACTTGCGTCGTACTTCAGCCGGTGTTCGGCGAACTTGAGAATTTTGTTTATTCAAATTTTGACAAATAATTCTCCAAACTTCTTGTTTTCTAAGATTTGTTGAGGCGTCTGTAGCTTTACAAGTTAGGATTTCACGATGAAGACTGAATTGATCCAATAAAAATACATTTTCGCACTCTGTCCAGTTTGGTTTACGACGCTCAATCCGTTTGTCAATTTGCTGTTGCTGTTGTTCAGATTTTATTAGCGATAAGGGCAAAATTTCCATGATGAATGTCCAGAGGGTCAAAAAATCAAAAAAATTCCTTCGGTTTACTTCCGGTCTACATTTCGGGCAGAACAAAAATCAAAATTGACGCAGAGCTGAGCTGAGCCCATGAGTCTCAGTCAGTGTCTGCAGTGAAATTGAAATTGGGTCCTTGTTCAGTTGAGTTGATCAAATTAAAAAGCAAAAGTTTATGTTAGACCTGACCAGGTGAGTCAAGTCAAGTAAAAGAAAAAGTGATGACGGGGTCGTCCGTGGTGGTCAAACGAGATGAAGAGTGAATTTTCTACTTCGGCCCGCCTACCTTGGGCCCAAACACGAAGAGGAACTGATCCCAAATTGAGAATTTAAAAAAACAAGCTTTCAACTCTAACCAATATGAAAATTGTAAAATCAAAGTGAAATGAAATGAAACATGAAACTGGTTAGGATGCGATGGGTCAACTTTCTACAACTCAAGTCAACTTCACCCAAAAACTTGATTTGAACTCAACTCACTCACATCACACTCTCACTCATTTATTCATTTTCAAACTAAAACGTATAAAACTTGAATCTTGAATGTCGACGAGGTAATAACAACACAGGACAGGCCAAGCCAAAGACAAATGAAATGAACAAACCTGACTTGACTCTGGTTAAAGAGTTAAGCAAGAAATCAGCAGCACAGCAATCCATGCAAAAACACATGTTAAAAACTTAAAAGGTGGGAATGCCATGCCATGTTGTGAATACCTCTCATGAATATTTGATTAGACGAGACAACCAAGTCAGCCAGCCATGTGCTTCTCTTGTTTTACTGTTAATGTTATTTGCATATTAATATTGGTTGATGATCATTTGGTATAAAAATCGAAAGTAAAAGCTCAAAGACGCGTCTTGATATTGGTTAGTTGGGAATATTAAATAGCAATTTTAATTGCAAGTATTACGTACGACGAATTCTTTTTGATGCCAAATGCCATGAGCCGCATTGACTTGTAATCAAACGAAATTATTAGGAAATTTGGCTTTTTCAATAATATTTCACTTATTTCCTTTTATTACATGTTCTCTGTTTTGGGACTGGTACCGCTTCTCTCATTTTTAACGCAAAAATCTTTGAATATTTGCTAATAAATCGAAAGGAACAATGAATAAGAAAATCGGAAGGCGAAATAGATAATTTTTATGCGTAGGNATTACATGTTCTCTGTTTTGGGACTGGTACCGCTTCTCTCATTTTTAACGCAAAAATCTTTGAATATTTGCTAATAAATCGAAAGGAACAATGAATAAGAAAATCGGAAGGCTAAATAGATAATTTTTATGCGTAGGTTGCATTTTTAGAAGAAATTCTCACTGTTGTGGAACTGAGATGCTAGTTTAACTTAATTTTGTTCATTGATCGATGACACGAGCGTGGGTGTTCCGTTTTGCTCTGAATTTTTATAAAAGTAGACTAGGTTACTCCATGTGTTATTACCCACTTTCACTTTTCAAATAGTTCCCGACATTTCACTGATACAAAAGTGCGTTCTCAAAATTATGAATATTTTATTATGTAAAAGGAACAATGAATAAGAAAATCGGAAGGCGAAATAGATAATTTTTATGCGTAGGTTGCATTTTTAGAAGAAATTCTCACTGTTGTGGAACTGGGATGCTAGTTTAAGTTAATTTTGTTCATTGATCGATGACACGAGCGTGGGTGTTCCGTTTTGTTCTGAATTTTTATAAAAGTAGACTAGGTTACTCCATGTGTTCTTACCCACTTTCACTTTTCAAATAGTTCCCGACATTTCACTGATACACAAGTGCGTTCTCAAAATTATGAATATTTTATTATGTGGACACGCACCATATGGAATGAACTGATTCTTACAATTGGAGCTACCAAATACTAAACCTAGTTTCAGTTACATTGCGCGTGTAGTGCGTGGCTTAAGATATAAAGTCTAAATTTAAGCAATTTAAAATGAAATTTCTGGGAAATATTTTTATCTTAGTTCAACTTTTTCTGAAAATTTCTGCAAATCCTGAAGTCTTGGATTTTAACCCTTATTTGACCCCATTTATTTCTTGTTTAACTCAAATAATCATTTCAAACTCAAAATCAGTGACTGTGCGACCCTTGCTTCAACCTGTTATCGTTACTGCGTTTGACCTCTTAAAATTAAAAATGAACCCAAGACTATTGATCATAAATGGATCAGAAATAATTGACTCTAAATCCTATCTACCATTCCTCCTTGGAAAATACAAGTGTATTGCTCACATTGTTAGAGTCCCAGAACCAAAATTTGATTTTAAAAATCAGCAAGATATTCAGGATATTTGGGCTTATCTTAATTCGTTTTCCTCCATTTCAATTGCCTACGACGATGGAAAGGATTATCCAGACGAGAATTTTGAAGACAAGATCCGGTACACAGGGCAAGCTTATCTCAATTTTATTTTCCCGCGTACCAGTACGCCTGCTCATGAACATCCTCACGCGCAAGCAGCGGGTGAAATGGCAGATATAATCTCAAGGACAGAAGAATCTCAACATTTTAAGCTATACTTTCATAATTTCAATTCCGGACCAATCGGACTCGCTTGTTCTGAGACCTACACTATTAACCAGGAGGAAATTAGTCTGGAAGCGTTTGATGCCATTCATCGTCAAAACGTAAAAAAATTATGTAGAGCCGGATTCAACTTTTTCTTCGAAAATTTGGAAGAGCCCAAATGCGGGCGGAGTACTCTTCTGCAGCCAACAGCGTCTTATTTTAAATTTGACCGCCAATTCGAAGAAGCGCCAAAGTTTAGAAATACACTCCTCGTTTCCCTTCTGGTGTCAGGCTCTGGTGTTGGGGCCTTTGAAAATTCTACAATTTATCATTCTGGTTTTAATCGCACTTCATTTCGACAAATGAGATGTAGATCGGGAAAATCAGCCAGTATGAAAAATCAGATCCTTATAAATTCCTTCACTCCATTTCCCAAAAGTTCAACGTCTTATTTTACAAAATATTATTCTGATACTTTCAATTTCATCACATGCGACAGAGCTCAAGAATCCTTGTCTTTTCAAGGTTATCTCAAACCATTTGAAAAAGATCTTTGGATTGGGCTGATTACTTTGTGTGCTGCTCTTGGGCTAACCCTTCGGATTTTGGGTCATCGAAATGCAAATTCAAATAGCAACAGAAATGAGCTTTTATTGCTCAGTTCTTACATTTTTGAACAAGGGACTTCCCTTACTGAAAAACTTACGCGTGAGCAAGGGTCCCTATCTTGGATTTTCTGTCCATTGCTCCTGACTTGTCTCGTCATCACAAATGCATACAAAGGAATCGTCGTCACAGATCTCACGGCTCCAAACCCAGTTTCAAAATTGGAATTATTTTCTCAACTTGCTGTCGTTAATTACACAATTTTCATTCCTCATGATGGAGATTATGCGAGGGAAGTCTTGCAGTGCAGGCAAAGGCAAAAACATCAAAAAGAAAATGACTGCCTTCGACAAGCTGTCAAAAATTCAGCATTCGGGAAAACATTACGCATGCGGAAACAGAAACACTCATCAGGAGATAATTTTAAGGAACCGGAATTATATCGCAGATTATATAATTTTACGGGTCAACCTTTGAAACTAGAAGAGCCTTTGGCCCTCCTTCAGTGCAATAAAACAGCATATATAAATTTTGCACACAAAATAGAGCTGGACATTCTTACGTTACAAAGAATTCAGACGAAAAGTCAAGGCCAAGTTCGGAATACGTACAAAGGCAAAGACAAATTATTTCGCATGGACTTTGGAATAGAAATGGAAAATTCACATGGAGACGGTGGTGGACGTGGCTTGCTCAAAGAAAAACTTCGAGGAATCACTGAATCAGGGATTTTGACACAATGGGTCGACGTTCTAAACATTCTCAAATTGTCCCGCCTTCAAAGGCTCACAGCTACGCAAGTGCCTGGGATAGCAAGACCCTTGGCTCTAAATTCTAATTTACTCTCTGTCTTTTACGTGTATCTCATTTGTATAACTATTTGTCTCGTGGGCATTACTGTTGAATGTGCCTCAATTATAGCCACAAATTGTTTTGTGATTTTTCCCAAGAAAATCCTTGGTGCGATTGGTAAACTCAAACGTCACAGTGTTCGTAATATAAGTAAAATAAATTATAAGTAATCGCATAGTTTATTAAAAACGCAAATCCGAGGCTTTAATCTAGTTTTGATGTACGTACAAAATTCTTACGATTCTTATCTTAGGATACATGTAGAAATAGTCCCTTTGTAAACTCGTCCAGTCCTTCTTTGCTCCATTCGTTCAAACTTACGTCTACTTCTTCTAATCTTAATTCTGTTATAAAAATGAAAGAAAATATAAATATTAATTTATTCACCTTTTTGAATAGAGGCACTTACTGCTCAGGGCATTGTTCAGCCGACTTTCATTGAATAAATCGGAACTAAAATCACAATTGGAAATTAATAAGTTTTTGAGCTGAGTTAGCTGAAATAGAAGATTAGTGAGTGGAACCGCAGCTGAATTCCCCAAGGCATTAAAACTCAAGTCCAGAGTGATTAGTATTGAACCCTAGAAATATAAATAAATTTCTAATTATCCCACGTGCCTTTCTTACAACCATTTATAATTAGTTTTTTACTTGTCGCTGATTCTGAGCTTGTGTTTCTGATAATTTTTTGAATCCTTCAGAAAGTTCATGCAGGCCATTTGCACTAATTCCATTGCAACTCAAATCCAAAGTGATAAGGTTAGGCAAAGTCAGTAAAATTGTGGACAAATTCTATGAGTAAAAAACATTCCAATTTTGATCTGTTTTTCCATTATAAAATATTAAAAATACTTACTTGAATTCCTTCATCATGCAAAGAGCATCCTGGAAGTATCAACTCTCGCAAAGAACTCTGATGCTGAAGAGCTTGAAACAAAGTCTGAGCGATTTTAGCCCTTAAATTTACGTTGGTCAAATTTAAAGTGTTAGAGGATTGACACACTTCGAGTTCTTGTAATATTTCTTCCTCGTATTCTGTATAAAAAAAACAGGAATCTATTAGTATAATTTCAATTTTGGAGCATCTGAATTTAATTTGTTGAATTTAATTAAGCTCACCAAAATTAGGTATTTTAGCTGCAGCATTTTTGAATCGATCAGGTAATCGTTGTAAATCGAAGGATTGAATTGTCGCAATTAGCTCCGTTTCATTTCCACAGAGAACGATGCGAATAATGTCATTTCCAGACAGTATTGCTCCGTCCTTTGTGCTAAGGGATAAAATCGGTTTCGCACCATGAATCCTGTAGCAAAATAAAACAAAAATAGATCAATTTGTCACATAAATGATTTTTGTGACTGTGACTTACTCGAAATACCGTTTAGAACATTCTTCACACAACCATTCGATCGTACGATTAAAATGACTCTCTAGGACTGGAACCATAAAAACTTTTTCATTGACTCGAATTTTCAGTCTTAAAATACTCTCTGATTTAGCTTTACGCTCTCGTTCACAGAAACTTGGTGTTTTGGAAATACTTTGATTTTTACTACATCCAGGGGAAATCCTAGTAGCATTGTTACTCGGGCCAGGGTTTGAAATCGTGTCATTTTGGACCTAAAAACCAAAAAAAAACCAATAAGACTTAATAATATTTTAATGTAAATAATTTGTAATATGAAATTATTGAGACTTACGAGTTTAAATGGAAGACGCATCTGCACGGGCCGGTTCCGATTTCGGGTCAATGTGGTCAATGGCTTAGGTTTAGGACCAGTTGGCGGTAAGGCGAAAGCCTCATCCTCATGATTCAGTCGGTGGTAGTCGGAAATACCAAATTCCTCAGAATCTGCATCTGGTTCTTCATCATCCGAACTTAGAACAATGGGATTGATTTTTGATCTTTTCCTTTTGACTTTGGCCTGAACTGGGGGTTCTTCCTCATCCTCAACTTCATTCAAGAGCTGTGAAAAAGTTTTTCTTCTTCTTGACTCGGGTCCGTCGGAATCACAATCAAAATTCGTGCTTGTACTACTACGCGAACTTTCGTCAAGAGTAACGACGGTGGGATGAGGTTCAGGGTCAGGATCGACGTCCAGATCCAAAAGTTCTTCAGAATTCTCCTCTTCATACGGATCTTGACCTCCATGGCCAATGTCACACCTTGCCAAATCATTCCTTGCTCCCGCCGTTTCTTTATCCCTTCTTCTTCGAATATTTCTCCCAGAATCCAACAACCGAATTTCATCCATTGGATCTCTTTTTCTCTTATTTTGTTTTTGCTTTGATTCATGCAAATCTCCACCATCGACTAACCAATCTTGGACATCGTCTACGTATTGACTTTCTGGGATTAGACCGTCAATTTCAGGTTCTTCTGCGTGCGTGTGCGCTTGCTCAGTGCCACCTGATTCGTCACCTGAACTATTATCGGCATGTCGTGACCTACGAGTTCGACGAAGTCCACGAATTGTCGTACTATACAAATCCACGGCTGCATCTGCATCATCAGGGTCATAATTGTCAACCGTGATTCGAACTGGAATTGGAGCCGCACCACGACCACGGATTCGGGATTCCATGAGTTCAAAATTTGGGCTTTTGTCTTCACCCAGAGCTCTATCCCGTTTTCCAAATTTGCGGGCCCGAAGTTCGTCAGATTTCTCGTAGATTTTTCCACCTATTGCATTGCATTAAAAATAAATAAAAAACTGTTGCAGGAATTTTTGAAGATTTCTTTGCATTTGTACCTTTTTCCATCAAATCCTTCAAAATTCCTCTAGTTTCTCTGTAAGTCGTCAAATCTTCTGGTGAGAAAACAACTCCATCAGCCTTGGCTCTTTCTCTCCAAGCAATCAGCAAATCCAGTGGGTAATTATCCCTAAAAAAAATAATAAAGTGTGGGTAAATTCGTATTCTTTTAAATTTTAGTCATTTTTGACACCGCCCTACCTTCGAATCTCGAACTAATACATTGGCGTTGAACTTGAGAAGAATGTGTATGACTGCCGAGTGACCATTGTTCGCAGCATCGTGCAGTGGGGTCAACTCACCACACACTTTTCCACATGCCTCATTCACTTTAGCCCCATTCTGAAGAAGTTCTTCAATGATTTCCAAATGACCAAAATTACAAGCTTCATGCAATGGAGTCCAACCACCTGTGTCTTTGGCATTCACGTTTTGACCCTATGCATAAACGAGAATTAAATCAATTAATTCAAGAAGGTCAAAGGTCAAGTTCAAGCTGCACAACATACCTGACGTAAAAGTCTTCGGACCATTTTGAGATCTCCTTTGATCGCCGCAGTATGCAACGCAGTTTCTCCTTTCTCATTTACTCGGAATTTTTTTCTTTTTGTTGGTTTACTCTTGTCCAACTCATTTTCATCTTCTTCACTGGAATCGTCATCAGCTGATAATAGAAAAAAAGTCAAATGTGTCAAAGAACTTCAAAACGTAGTAAATTCTTACTTGTCAAATTGTCCAAATCAATTTCGTCATCTTGACCTTGATTTTCATCCAAGAGGCCATCCTGAGAATCCGGCTCTTCGCTCCCATCTCTCAAATTATAAAGTTCTTTGATCTCATCCGCTTTATTTTCCATTTCACCTGAAAAATATCATATTAGATTGGAGTAACTTATGTCAAAGGTCATTCGACACTTTGGCTTACTGGCTTGAACATTCCTCCTGATAGTTTTTAGATAAACTGCAAAGTTTTTCATGGCTGCCATCTGTTTCTTCGGGCAATCACATGCTCTAGCCAATTCTACAGCTTTTTCATGGGCTTCTATAATTTCTTCTTGAGAAACATGGGGGATTTTCTCCAAGGCTAGAGTGATATTCGTTTGTGTCTTAAATGCCTAAAAATTGAATTATAATTAGTTTAAAAATTCAGACTAATGACCTACAACACTTTACCTCGGAAGGATTAGTTGCATGAAATTCTATTTCTTTCTGATAATATTGCAGAGCAATTGCATCATCCCCTTTGTCCTTGTACGTGGCTGCAACGGAGAAATAAAGTTTGGCCATTTCCTTGTCAGGCAACTTTGCTTTTTCTGCATTCTATTGTATTAAAAAAATGATCAGGTTCAAGTTCAGATTTTATCGTTTCTTCTCAAATTCAAGATAAAATATTATCTACATCGATAGAATTTCGATAATGAACTAATGCTTCAGCATAATTTCCAATATCCACATAACTGTCACCCAGTTCTTCGTATAATTTTTGCCTGGCCCTATAGTTTGTGGTTGCAGTTGCATGGAGTGAGTCTTCTTTACGGGTAATTCGGACGCCTTGGATAAAAATTAATTAAAGTACTGGCTCAAAAGTTGATAGTTGAAACAAAATTCTCAAAATTAAAAACTAAAATTAATACCAGATTTTAGTAATGGTTCAATATCTTCTAAAGATCCCTGGATAGCTTCACTGCCGTGTCCTCGTTTTATTTTTGCCAGAATTTGTTTTCGTAATCTTTTTAAAACTCGGACACCACTCTCAACTTCATTTAGCAAAAAATACATCTAGGCAAACAAAAACAAATCGTGTAGAAGCTCTGTCCCTGAAATTGCGTATAATTATAATTATAATTTTACCCTTGCTTCAAGAACTCTCGCATCAGTTTCCATTCCAAAATTATCCAAAGCCTTGCCTGCCCTAGCAGCTTCCTCTGCTGCGCATTTGGCATCCTTAAAATTCTCCAGTTTCGAGTGAATTTCACACAAATAAATATTATTTCGATACAGGTGCTCATAAAACTTGTGCTCTCGTGCAATTTCAATGGCCTATGTAGTTAAAATCAAATCAAAATTGGTAGCAGAAACAAAGCAAGAGACGTTAGTAATTTTAGTTTTACCCTCAAGACATATTGTTTGCTTCCCTCAACGTTGCCCTTCATGTCAAAAACAATCGCAATGTTGAGGAGGACACCGCATCTCATGTCCATGAGTCCAGGACCTAATTTTTTGTCTTCCATTCTGAAAATATAAAAATAATTGTAATGAGCGTTATAAATTCTGGACACGCTTTTTGTGAAGTTTGTTTTTACAATTTATGGTTTGCTAATTCCCGAGCCTTTTGAAATTCTTCCTCAGCTTTGGTCAAAGCTTTTGTTTTAGAATTCTGAGCTGAATCATTCTCTGTATCTTCTGCATATTTTATTGCCAGATTAAGGTAAACCCTTCCTAAGGTTACATGAGCCCTTTGCTCCTCAACCAAATCTCCGACGTTTCTGGATATTTCTAGATAAATTATGTTTTGGAAGATTAGAAGCGACCAGGCTAATCATTAATTTGTTATTTACTAACTTAAATACTCTCGAACTAAAGGTAAAGCTTCTTCCTCTTCCTTCATTTCAATATAAACTTCAGCCTTGGCTCTCATTGCAATGGCCAGTCCAATTTTATCATCAGGAAAATATCTCCTCGTAATCTCGGCTTCTTCCTGTATTAAAATTAAAAGTAATTCAATTGCATAGATTTAAAAATAAGCTTTACGTATGATTTCATTATATTCCTTACATCATGCTGCTCAAGTGCATCGTCAAATTGTTTCAATTCTCTGTAAATCGTTCCAAGTCGATTGAGTAAATCTGCAACTTCTTTAAATTGACCTTTGCTCCGTCCTCTCAAGATTTCTTTCTTTAGTGCTAAAAAATTAAATAAATAAAATTAAAACTCAAAATTAAAACAAATATATTTTAACTGACTCTCAATTTCCTCAAATTCAGACTGGGATTTTCTTCCCTTTCGTTTCCCCATCTTCGTCGTGTCGTAATTTGTTTTCTTGGTAATATTAGAAATTAAAAAATTTCGAAACTTCGTATATTACGATATATGAAAAACGTTGACAGATTTTTAATAAATTAATTTTATAAAAGAGAAAGTTCAGCCGACCGGAGGACTAAACCGCCAAAGACTTTCGCGCGGCCAATGCTAATGCAATGCAATTCTCAAATCATTGAATTTTTTAACAAGTATCTTTCCTTTGTTGATTTTTTGTTTCCGTTTTTATAAATTCTTAATTAAGTTTCTTAAATTAAAATAAATTCACAAAAGAACTGTTAATTTATGTATTCTTTAATTTATTCCACTCATTTCAATTCTTGTATAATAAAATTAGGCAACTAAATCCATATACTTTTATTTGGCCTTGTGACTCTGACCCTGACCTTTGACCCGCCCCATGATCTAAACTAGACTTTAACATCTTCTTACAGATGAAACTTTCCTAGCCATTCTGACAGCATAAAGATTATCAGCACCAAAGCTTGAGCGTTCGAATCGAAGGCGAAACCCTCTACAATCATCGTCTTCAAAAACAATGGCACAAGTTTGGTCAGCAACATCAATAGATTCTGCCCGATCAGTCCAACTTCTTGGAAGGTTACGACATTCTTCACCGATTGTAATTGGAAAGCTAAAACCTTAATTACGAAGTGTAAATAAATTGACTATTAATTAGTCAAGGTCAAGTTCTTCTGATTAAAATGTCTGGACTTACCTTGCATGTGTACCTCACTCCATAGGGTGATCATTGTAGGCTCTTCAGCAGCTGACACATTAATTAAATAAAACTAACTCATGATTTATCATATACTTTGAAAATTTATAACTTACCAGTATTTAAGATAAAACTGAAACTGAAAAATAAAAGTAGAACTAGCCGAAGTTGTCCCTGGTCCTGACCCATTTATATGCACTAAAAATTATGACAAGTATGTGTGTCTCACAATAAAGCAGATTTTTTCCAGTATCCTTAGCTCTTACACTTGTGAATTAATTAGTTATGACGTCGTAGAATATTTCGTTGTAAATACCCAAAGAAATTAAAACACAAGCAACTACACGTAAACGGAGTTGTGGTTAATCCGACCGACTGTACATGAGTTAATTAAGATAACGTAATTAAATTGAACCAACACTCACTTTCTTTAGCTCTGGAATTTTACCAAATACGCAAAATAATGATATCGTTAAGGTCAGATGCTATAAACATAATGTAAAAATAAAGTTCATCTTTCTTGAATCTGCTTATTATGTAGAGTCTCTTGACTCCTGACCCAGGAAACTTGGAGTAGCCGAAGAAATTAACACATTCTCAATGATGCAAGTTGATCTTCAAAATTGACAAGGCTGAGATCACTTGCTCCATATGAATCTCGTTCTAGACGAAGAGCACGGCCTTGACAATCTGGGGCGTTGAAGCAAATGACACAACTAGCTTCTCCAGGTTTAATTGACCTGACCCGATGTCTCCATTCCTTGGGCACGTTCAGGCATTCTTTCTCATTTAACGAAAACCCCGTTTTACGCCCTGTAGTCAAGAATTCATCTTCAACGAGCATCATCTTAAGACAAGAACAAACAAAAGTCTTATTCGACCTATCTAAATGCAAATCGCATGAGAGATGATTACACATGAAAATTGATCTAAAGAGAAGAGTTGTATTGCTTCGCACGACACGATTTCTGTAATTGTAATTGTTTAGAAAGGGGTGATGTGACAAATACAAAAGAGTACATGCTAAATGCCATTAGTATTAGTAGTACACACAGTTCACATGTGGCTAGTTGCACAAAGTGCAGTGTACAAAACAAAATACAATTTAAATACCATTTATGAGAACGGATTTTATGGAAAGCATTAAAAATTATTCCAAGAAGAAAAACAATGTTAAAAACCATCTCAAAATGAGAATTCTTCCTATAAATAGAAAAGTTCTTCGTTGAGTTGGACATCAAACGGACTTTAGCTCTTCTCATTTCATCTGATTTATAAAATCGTCTTACCAGAATCCACATAATCAGCATCATGAACCAACTCGTAAGTTAAAAATATTTTTAATCTTTTTCACTCCATTTTTCATAAAATACTAGAAAAAAGTTGTGAATTTTTGTTTTTCATTTTATTTGCAAGTTTTTCATCCTTGTCCTCGTACTCATTGCTGGCGTCGCCTTCAGCTCAGCTGGATATGGTCACGGTGGTGGTGGTGGTGGTGGAGGAGGTATTAAAATTTTATAATCCAAAAGTTTGAACCCTTAAAAATCCATTTTTTTTATTTTAGGCGGTGGACACGGGGGGTATGGTCATGGTCCAGGAAAAGGTGGTGGTAAGTGCATGAAAATATTGAATTCGAATTTCTAACTTGCATTCGCCTTTCTCATTTTTATTTAACATACATTTTTTTGTAAAGGTGCCAGTGGACCTGTTTATTTCTGTGGCTATGTCGGCAAAGGAGAAGGGTCAAGTAAGTCGAGTAACCCTTTCTTGGTTGTACATCTGAATTGGTTCTTTGTTCCTTACTTCTATTTCTGACTCGTTTAACGATTCAATTTTTATTTCAGGTTATGGATATGGAAGGTAAAAACTACATAGGAAGCATTGACCTTAAAAAATTCCATGGCCGGCCAAGGACACCAAGTCCAACTCCAATTAGTTTAGTCTGAACAGAGAAAAATTAAATCAAATTCTAAAAGAATTTCATAAGGAATTCAATAAAATATCTACAATCACTACTCACTGCTGACTCCGTTAATTCATTTAAAAGGCAATGTGTTCAGTCTGCATATCTTTCTGCATACCTTCGCAATGACTTTGTTGCGAACATTACAAGTAACCTTGCAAGATCCATGAACTGATGAACTCCTTTCAAAAAAATTATCGTTGTATCCCTAGAAATTATTGCCCCAATATTCGGTCCTGTTTGTTAGTTCAGATATGTACCAGTCCAAAGCCCAAAAATTATTTCAGGTTATGGGTATGAAAGAAAAACTGGAGGATACGTTGACCTTAAGAAATTCAGATACAGTCAAGGATACCAGATCCAAGTCTGAGAAGTTTAGTCTGATCAGAGAAAAATTAAATCCGATATTAAAAAAATTTCATATGGAATTCAATAACATCTACAATCGCTACTAACCCTGTTAATTCATTGAAAAGGCCATGTATTTAGTCTACATTTCATTCTGCATACCTTGACAATGACTTTAATGCGAATGTTACAAGTAACATTGAAAAGTTCCAGAAACTACTACTGACTCCTTTTAAAATATTTATTGTTGCCTCTTGCCTCTCTAGAAATTATCGCTCTAAAATTTGGTCCTTTTTTGTTAGTTGAGAGATGTTTAATGCCCAAATATTAAAAAATATTTCAGGCGATGGGTATGGAAGATAAAAACTTGAGGATGCGTTGACCCAAAGAAGGTACTGGTGACGGTAAAGAGCGACTTTTGACTTTTTTTTGACATCATGTCCAACTCTAATAAGTTTAGTCTGAAGTCTGAACAGAGAAAACTAAATCAAATATGCTAAACTACTTTCATATGGAATTCAATAAAATATCTACAAGCAGTACTGACTCTGTTAATTCATTTAAAAGGCCTTGTGTTTAGTCAGTCTGCAATTTCTTTATGCATATCTTCATCTTCATAATGACTTTCATATAAATGTTAAACGTTACAAGTAACCTTGCACGGTTCATGAACTGACTCTTTTTAAAATAATTATAGTTGTCTCTCCAGAAATTATCGCTCCAATATTCGGACCTATTTGTTAGTTGAGAGACTTCAAAGCCCAAAAATTATTTCAGGTTCTAGGTATTGAAGATAAAAACCGGAGGATGTGTTGACCTTAAGAAATTCCATAGCCGGCCAAGGACACCAAGTCCAGGTCTGCTCAGTTCAGTCTGAGCAGAGAAAATTAAATAAAATGTTAAAAAAATTTCATATGGAATTCAACAAAATATCTCAATCCAGTCACTACTGAGTCAGTTAATTTATTTGGATGGCTATGTATTTAGTCTGCATTTCTTTTTGCATACCTTCACAATGACTTTAATGCGAAAGTTACAAGTAACCTTACAAGGAACTAGCAAGCCATGTACTTACTCATTTAAAATATTTATTGTTGTCTGCCTAGAAATTATCGCTCAAATATTTTGTCGCTTTTGTTAGCTGAGATATGCGTAAGTTGAAAAAATAGCCCAAAAATTATCTCACATTGACTTCGCATTATGTGTGAGAGGAAGCCCTTGTAGTCATACCTGGAATTTCAAATCTATTTCTAATGTATTGTCAAATGACATGGGTGGTCAAAAACTTAACCCTTTTCTCGATTAGCTTTTACACCAATGCCAAAGTGCATGTTGCTGGCTGCGAAATTTTATTTTAACCTAAGCCTCGAGCTCAACTTTAAAGAAAATGTTTGGAACTCAGATGAGGAATTTTACGTCGTCTCCTCACTTGCATTTCTTCAACTCCAGTTCATCCCAATTTCTCATCTCAATCTCAGCCTCTGTCTGACAGAGTCAAGTCTCAATCATATTCAACTTAATCAAAGGTAAGCCAAATTCTTACGAGTGTAGTCCAATGGTGCTCATTCACCTCCTGTAAAATGACATTGATTAGGTTGGGAATTTAGATTAATATCAAGAGATAGAATTTAGCTTACAAGGTCAATTCCAATGACTCAAGAACAGACAGAATTCTACCTGACTGTCCTTGGAGAAATTGCCCGTGTCCAGCAGATATTCTCTAGTCTAGGCAAGACCAATAACAAAATAATGTTTCCTATTCCATCATTCAAATTCGATTGATCCAGAATTAAATAAAAACCCTTTGAAACATTGATTCTCTGATCAATACGAAACCAACTGAGTCGACTATAATAAGTAAACTGAAATTAACCAGTTTCTTTGATTCTAGTAAAATGTAAGTCTAGAGTGAAATTTTAGTTTAACGATTAACTTCGCAAAGCTTTTAAATATTCAAGGAACTTAGCGTCTTTCGTAATTTTTTATTTATTGCTGTGTTTCTGAATTGACCTTTTGTAATTAACTGAAACTTCTTTTCCTGTGTGTTTCTGAAAAGGTCGTCTAATAAACCTGCAAATCTGCAAGGAGTCGAAGGATCGTACGTGAAAATTGTGGGTGAACAAATTCCTCCACAGCAGATTCCAGAATACGATATGGTGAGAGATTAAATTTCAAAATTTCATGCATTTTATTTGACAATGTGTGAATAATCAAAGAGGTTTTAATACATATATAATATAGAGATGCAATAGACCCCGTTGCTAAGAGAAAATCCGTGCCTATGTTAAGAGATAGAAAGGTGGTTTTTGTTGAGTTTTTTCCGTGCTGACCTTATGGAGAAAAAAAAACTTTTTCTTAGCACCGGGCTTATGCTTGCATCAACACCCTTTCTATCTCCGTAATGTTAAATTAATTCCCATCTCCTCTCTAGACTTAGGTATTTAAACCTCTTTGGAAATGATCTGATTTAATAAAGCAAAGACTATAGCGTTAATTCCAAAAATGTTGTATATTCAGGCGCCAATGGCTGCTGCTCCCCCTCCTCCTCAATTGGCAGCGCTTAATGAAGGTCATTTACCCGAAACAACTGCGGGATTATTGAGGAACATCTTAGTTAGGATGTCAGCCATAGAGCAAAAGATGTCAAGCATGGAACAAAAGATGGAAATCATGGATCAAAAGATGTCAACCATGGAAGCCGACATTGGTCAAATAAAAAACCGTTTACGAATGTGATGTCAACTTTTATTCTTAAAATAAAGTGAATCTCAATTCAAGAATTAATTAGTGTCCAAATGTTGATACACATTTATTAACTGTACACGATTTTAGCTCATTCATCGCGTTTAATTTTGGAAACATCAAGCTAAAAACAGGGTATTTTGTAGATGAGTCAATTTATTCAATTGGGGCATTGTGAGGGAAGGAATTTCCATCCGTTCCTATTCCAAGTCCGACCCGCTAACAATTTCAACCCGGGCAAGAAAACTTTTCTAACTCATCTTTTGTTTTTTCTATTTCAATTTTCAAGTTTTTTTTATATTTCTTCAAAGGGTAGACGAAATTGTTTAGATAATATAAAAAATAATTCTCTTCGACTAACGAACAGTCTGATGCTACATTTTACCATTTCATTCGGTTCAAATCGATCCAGTTTAGGTTGAACTTGAAATCCACAAAATGAATCAGAACTTTGAGGACCACAAGCCAATAAATTTGGTCAATCGCTTAAATAGTGTCCAATTTGGATACGGTACATGCAGTAAAATAAATTACAATCGACATTGGTCTCAGGTCAGCTTCACTTATCTCAATTTACGTAGCAAAAGTTTAAGGATTAAAATGTTGGTCTTGTTTGTTCCAGATTAAATCGACGGTTGTCAAATCCTATCTACCTCGTTTATACATGCAGGACATGTTTCAATTTGAAAAACGAGTCACTTCCATTGCTTGGCATCAACGCCTACCCCACATGGTTGTGGCTGCAAGCAAATCCGGGGAGATGAGTGTTTTCCAGGGGCACCGAGCCGAGGATGAAAGTCGAGTAATTAACTTTAAGGAAACATTCAAGACTGGAGGGGTAAGAAATCTTATAGAAATAATTATCTTGTTTTGAAGACAAAATCATAGAATAGACTCAATTTTTATAATTTTCAGACTGGGGCAGGAGGATCCATCACTGCAATGAAATTCAGCCAAGAAAATAGTGAACACATTTACGTCGCATCGATGGAAGGAACAGTTGGGAGACTCAATCTGGATTATTCCACCCAAAGCAATCAAATCTACGAAGACTCCAAGTGTTACGAGTACGTTATATATACATAAATATTTATTTGTCTTTGCTGAAATAATTTTTCCTTCTATTAGAATTTGGTTCACTGCGATGGACGTCAGTCCTTTGAGAAAACTCATGGCTGCTGGAAACACTGCTGGTGAATTGTTTTTGATTCCTTTGGATGGAGCAGACACAATTTTTGCAAGATGCAACAAAATTCACAAACGCAAAATCCTTCATTGCGAGTTTCATCCAAGGTCAGTTGCACATTCCAATCCCAAGGGCAGAAGTTTTGAAAATTAAAAATTCAAATTATAGCTAAAATTTTAATCCCATTTTGAATTCTCAGAGATCCCAACGTATTGGTCACGTCTGGATTGGATCATGTCGTCAAGATTTGGGACATTAGAAATATTCAAGATAAAAAACCCGTAAAAATGCTGGAACACAATAAAGGATGCAACGTGGCTCGATTCAGGTATTAATACTAATAAAAAAATTGTTAAATGAAAATAGATAATTTAGCCGTTCTTGGGTGGACCATGACGAATCCCATTGTTTTTTTTATTTTTAGCCCCGATGGAAACAGACTTCTTACAAACGATCAGGATGACGAAATTCGGATTTACGATGCTCCTTTCTGGGAAAATCCTTCGATAATTAAACACCACCATCGTCAATTTCAGCACATAACTCCTATTAAGGTTAACTCCTATTAATTTAACTAATTAACGTTAATTTTAATCATCATTAGCTGTTGTTCCAATTTGAATTTTGTAGGGCATTAATTTGGAATTGTTGAATTGACTGTCGTTTTAACAGGCAAATTGGCATCCATTGGCTCCAATCATCATTGTTGGACTTTATCCTCCAGGGAGGGAAAATAATATTCCACGTCCATTGCAGTTCATTGACGCAGATACAGGAAAAATTGTACATGAACTTGAGACGTCATTCAATGGAATCCAAAACCTTGCTCATGTCAATATCACTGGGGATATTATCACGTCGTCTTCTGGTAAGTATAAGAAAGGAAATTGCAAATTCCGTCATTCCTTATTTAAAAAATATTTTCCGCATTCTCTAGGAAGGAAACTTTTGTTTTGGCAAACAATTAACCCCGAAATGAAGCTCCTGACCTCATCTTCAAGGGAGAAATCCAATCCTATCTCAGCGGCAACAATTAATGCTCTGAGAGGTCAGAGGTCAGACAATGAAGATGATGATGACGATGATGGCGAAAATTCTCCTCCGAAGAAGAGGGCGAGGAAAGGTGGCAAACCATCTGTTTCTACTTCCACAAGTTCAAAGGCGAAAGGCAAAGGAAAGGAGAAAGAAAAAGAAAAGCCTAGCACAAGCAAAGGTCAAGGATCAGGAAAGGGCTCCAAGGGAAGAGGAAAATCCAAGAAATAATATCATTTCTTCATATCTCATCTTGCTCAACTTTAGATAAGCCATTATTGACTAAATTAATTAAGACGAACAGGTTGATAGATTTTTAGCACATCATTGGTGCTGGTGCTGATGTTGAGCTGAAGCTGACTTCTTGACAATTTTTTACTAATTTTACTTTTTATGACTCGCTCTGTTTATGGGAGTGTCGGTATATCGCTATACATTTTGATTTCATTCCTAAAACTTTTCTTTTAAGTTAACATTTTGTGTTTTTATATGAAACATTCCAGTAGAAATTGTCATTTTGTACGTATCTTGGCTGGAGTAGGCCTTAAAATTACAGAATGATTTGACATCACAAATAAACAAGTTAGTTCATAACTACTATGGTTCTGCTCTTATCAATTTATTGATTTATTAAAGAGTTGGGGGTATCTTAATAATAGATTCTGACTATTTGAATTTGTCAGAATGGTTTTATACATTGGTGGGGTCTTTTGCAAAGACAACTCTAAGCTACTCTGCCGTCACTTTGCACGGTTGACTTTTTAGAGGCTTTCTTTCAAACTCGACAGTCTACAGTAAATACTAAAAAAGTAAGGGTATTGTATTCTCGTGTTAAAGTTGTAGTTATAACAAGTGTAGCTTTTTTTAGTTCAGCTAATTTGAGACGACTCAGCTTGAAAATTGAACCCTTTCGTAGCTATAATGCAGTAGAAGACCTTTTTTGTCACAAAAAACCCGGATTCCTAACATCCTAACGTCTATTTCTACTATTCTCTGAAACCAAAGTACAAGGGTTGCTTAATGACCTTAACCCTTTTTCCATTCTTTATTTTGAGTTGCTCAATTGTATTTATAATTTAACCTATGGAATGCTTATGAACACAAAAATTGAGAAAAAGGCTTTAAAATAACGAATGTTCTCGTTAGCTGAGCTTCCCATTCAGGTTTTGAAGTATCATGCTGTTTTTTTTTCGTCCAAATTAGTATAAAAGGAGAACAATTTCGTTTAAAGCGTACAGAATACTTTTTCTTCGAAACTTATCAATTTCAGTTCTCAAAGCTCAACTCAAATCCTGAACTGTTGTCGTGGTTGCTTAATAATACAAAAAAGTAAGTTCCCAATATATTCTAAAGTTAAATTTTGCGCTATTTCAAAATATTAGACTATAAGTCAGACAAAATACAGAAAGCCCTAATGCAGGTTGTTTTTCAAATTTTCAGTTTCTGATTCAATTCAAAATGAAGATTATTCTGGCGTTGGTTGCTGCTAGCATCGTATTTATGGTTATTGCCTTGGACTCAACTACGGCAATGGCTACTGACACTGACACAATTGGATCTGGAGGAGGAGGATCTAGGCCATGCACCGTAAAGGTTAACGTAACGGTACTTCCGCTTCTTTATATCGACGGCGGTTGTCAGCCTTTTGTTGGAGCTCCGCTTCATCCATTCGGCGGAGTTTGCCTTACGGATATCATTGTCCTTCCAGTCGGCTATACCGGTTTGGTTTCCATTACAAATAAATGCCCGGAGCAGACATCACCACCACAAGCTTGTTGCATTTTGTATAATGAGTTGGATCTTGGGTATCAGGACTTGTTCATTGCCATAAAACTATTACTAGGCTAGATCACATTCAGAAAACAAGACAAGATATATAGTAAGGCGATACTGACTTATTGCTAAGCTTAGTATTCAGCTCAATTCATTCCAATTGGTTTTGTTATTAACAATTTTATTAATTTGTCTGTAGTTGGCGTAAATTGTTATTCATGTAGTTTTAATGTTCTCATTCACTTCAATCTCATTGGTCTGATTGGACGTTTAATAATTTCTGGTAATTTTTGTAATCTTTTTAGTTGTATCATATAGAGATATGCTATATTGTCATCTCGATTATACTGTTTAAATTTTATTTGAATTTCCACAATACATATTTCCCTACATATTCATGTATTTTTGGACTGGCATCGGCTTGAAATTTTATTAGCCGTAACCAACACAGCCTGTGAACAAGAAAAATCGAAAATGAGAATTGTAAAGATATAAAAACTGTAGAGTAAAGCTGTTTTGGCAGGATCAACATCAGCACCAGCACCAATGATGTGCTAAAAATCTATCAACCTGTTCGTCTTAGTTAATTTAGTCAATAATGGCTTATCTAAAGTTGAGCAAGATGAGATATGAAGAAATGATATTATTTCTTGGATTTTCCTCTTCCCTTGGCAGTATGGAAGGAATAAAAGCTAAATTTGAATTTTATCCATTGCACAGATTTATTGATTTTTTGGGAGATGAGAAACGAGTTAACTTTATTTTACAAAGACATTTTATTTTAAGGACATGGTGTTCTATTCAGGTCAGACCATGTCAGGCCACCCACAATGACATTTTGTATACCTAATAAATTTAACATAGATCAGTCATGTGAACGAATTTGAATTGACATCTTGATTTTAATTGGAATTGGAATTGGTTTTATAAATAATCAGCTGAACCGCCGTTTGATCACAGCAATTTTCCTAGTCGTACATATCTATGTACTCTTCTCTGACCTCCATCTTGTTAAAAAGCAATCACTCATTTAGTTTTCTGAGCTGATTTTAAGGTACGAAAAACTTGAACTAGCATCAACTTCCATTTGTGTAGAAATATTATGTAAATACTCGGCAGCCCAGTTTTATCCAAACTTATTCAAGCAAAAACATCTCCAATGTGTGCAAAAAAGTTTTCTCAATCCCAACAATGGAATTAACTTAGATGAGCATGGTTTGGCCAGGTAGAATGAACCAATGGAGAGAAAAGAAAAGATATAAATATATTCTTTCCTACTTCCTTCGTTGCTACTTTGATTTTCTCATCTTTCCTTTGAAGAAAACTAGGACTACAAGGGGTTAAGTCTTGTAAGTAGTAGTCAGGTCATCTGATTCTAAAAACGTCACCGCCCAAACTCAAATGATATTGTAGCCACAAGCAATAATACAATCAACCGTCTTGACCTCCCTTTATGAATAATATAAAAAAGACTCATTTCGGATTTGTACTCATGTTTAAGGCTCTTGACTCGAATTGGTTCTCATGAACGGTGTCGGACATTTTTTTAAATTTCTATTGGCCTTAAAAACATGGAATTGTTCATATTAAGCCAGAAATCAAGTTCAAGTACAGAGAATTCTAAAGATAGAAGAAAAAATACTTCTGAACATGTCCATAACCTAATAACCTAATTATTAACCTACCCATAACCTAATTAGGGAAATCGAACTAAAATATTGATGAAACACAAAATGTCATGCCTATGGCGTAGTGCTTTTTTCAAAAATTGTCCATGAACTTGAGACGTCATTCAATGCAAATTTTTAAGCTATCTCGCCTTCACTACATACTGATTGACTTATTATGAGCTTTCTTTCAAACTATGCAGTCTGAATACTAAAAAGTTTGCGCTTAGCTTACCATGGTCTTTGACCCAGAAGCGGCAAAGATTTTCATGAATTGGTCACTTGGATTAAAAAACCAGAAAGGATATTCTGTCCGCATGGACGCACAGCTGCCACAGCCGCCATTGTTACCCCTCAGTGTTTATGACGTCAATTTAAGCCACCAATCCTTCTTGAATTTTCAGAAAGAAAATGAGAAGAAATGTTCATCAAAGGATAATCTGGATTTCAAGAATAGAATGACTGACATTTTTGGCCAACAATCCATCAATGTCCTTGGAATCCACCCTACACAACATGGGAGTCTCAATTAAAATCATTGAATCAAGTCTCCACGGACGGTTAATGAGTTTTGATAACTCGTGTAATATTATGAATTGTATGATTTATTGTCAACACGATTATACTGTTTAAAATTTAATTTAGATTTCCACAATACATAGTTTATTATATATTCATGTATTTTTGGACTCACATCTTCTTGAAGTTATTATCGGCCGTAACCACCATAGCCTGTTAAAAATAAATGGAAAATGAGAACTGTAAGGATATAAAATTTTTTGGAATAATACTTTGCTGTTTTGCGGCAGTAACGAATGAATAAAAGCTAAATTGGATTTTTGCACAGAATTATTGATTTTTTGGGAGGTAGAGAAGAGAAAGGAGTTAAATTTATTTTACAATTTATTCAAATGCGCACCTTCACTCAAGAGATGGGTGCGTTCCTCGTGCGTGATTCATGAAAGTAGAAATGTGAGGAGAGGGTGAGGGTTGCGATGCCAATCATAGTCGAAAGAATCGTTCCAATTTAAAAACCCACTTCTACTTTCAGCACGATGAACAATGTTTGGTTTCTTTGATTTTTTCGACCTAATTGACCCTAACTCTGGTCCTACTATCGGTTTCTCAACCTCTGACTCTACTTTTGGGTTTTCTTGAATAAGGGAATTATTAGTAGGGGCACTAACACTAGCAGTAATAACTGGAGCATTATTGGTATAGGAACCTGCATAACCTTGACCCCCAGAAGGTTCAAAAACTAAATCGTCGATTACAAAGGAACCGGGAGAAATTAAATTATACTCTGGGGCATGCTGCAACAGAGCAGCAGCATGAAGAGAACTAATCGTTTCTGTTTCTGAAGTTTCTGCTGTTTTTGCTTTTGGTTTCGAATTCGACTCACCTCCACTACCCTCTTTCCCTCCCACATATCCGCAAAAGTAAACAGGGCCTCGGGCTCCACCTCCTGCTCCTGGACCATGGCCATATCCACCACCGCCACCACCACCACCACCATATCCTTATGAAAAAATGCATTAATAACGAATTGACCTTTGACCTCAGAGTCTGTTTTGTTTTAATTCTTACCTCCTCCTCGCTTAACCCTAGAAAGGGGTCCAGCAGTGCTCATGACAATTGTTGCAGCCAACATGAAGAAAAGAATGGAAATCTATCCAGAGAAAATTTACATTAAAGTAATTCTGTTCAACATTTTGATTAAAATTTCAACTTACGAGTTTTGTATTCATTTTTATAAAATTAGGTAGGATGAATGCCAAAATCCAAGACGCTCTTGTGAAAATGCAATGTAAAACTGATCTCAAAAATTGAGGAACTTGTTCCTTTTATTTGAAATCTAAACTCTAACCATCTTTGTATATTTACATTACGTGAAGATGAGGGCTTCCTGTTTTTGTTCCCCCCGCAGGGTGCAGTCAATACAATTAATGGGAATAAAAATGTAAGCAGAAGCATTACAATTAGCATAGGAAACAAGAGGAACATCCTGAATCCTAATCTCCTTACGTAGTTTTGACTAAATTACAACATTTTCTTTCTTGGTTTTGTTCTGGGACCTTTTGTTTTTGAATTCATTCACTGTACACCCACGCATATACGTGACATGCCGTGCACGGGAGGATTTCACTTGAGCCGCGAATTAAACCAAAGCCAAATCTGAAAGTGGTTGTTTGTCGGATATAAAGATTTGTCATTTGACTTTATTTTGCTTTTCTCTGCAGCAATTGTTGCACATGCATACACATACCTGAATCTAAATCAATAAGAGTAGTCACGGAAGGTCTCACGTACGCGTTACGTGTTACGTGTTGTTATTTTATTCAATTAAACTTCCTTAAGTCGATAATAAAATTTCACCTAAAAATTAGTCCATTTTAGTATACTATATACTAATAGGTTACGTTTAATACGCACTGATTTCGCATGAGACAAAAGTTAATTTGTAATGTAAATATGCGTGTCGAATGCCAAATTATTTTAAAAAAATACAATTAAAACTTATTACAAAACTCAAGACCATATAAAAAAACTCTTAAAATACACTAAAAAACTTATTTTTTGCACTACTATCCGATGGGCACAACTATTGTGGTCTTCATCTCGTCATGTTGAGCCACACTCGTTCATCAGAATTCATAGCCACAGCAAACTTTTTCTCATAAAGTCATAACCAAAGGATGAGAACTTCCTCCACGCGTTAAGATTTTCCGATATCGTCAAGGTTTTAATTGCATTGCATTAAATTAACTCGCACTGGCAGGCAATGATAGAATTGTTTTTATATATTTAAGGAATGAGTATGATTTCTCACTTTTAGTCCAGTTCCAGTTGCTTACGCAATCAAGAAGAACATTAAACGCTAGACCAGGCACTAAGCCGAAGCTAAACGACATAATAATTTAATACTGTATTGTGAATATTAATGATGAGAAGGAATATGAGGATCTCTTCAATTATTCTTTGCACAATTGGTTCATAATCTGATAATTAAATTATTTGAACATTATTTATAAATAATTTTATATGCTTTCAGGATTATTTGGGGTAACTTACGGAGGGGAAGTCTACATCACACCATCGAGCCATGTTTATAAATTCCTCGGCGAATCTGGATTTGTAGCTTCTTGTCGCTCAACCGAAAAAGTATATTGGGAAAATAACAGTGGTGGTGAAAGCGTGGTGTATTGGGACAAAGGGTTAGTTAATCCGGTTATGCACGAAATAACTTGAATTAATTTCAAAATAAAATAAAATTAATGCATTTTAGCCGAGAGCGCCAGGTTTATGTTGGGGGTTCAACAGAATTGCACATTGACAACATTGCTCGAAAAGATGACGGAGTCTACACTTGCTACTGTTTTAATAGGGCTGACACTTTACGCATCACTGTTCTTAGTAAATTAGTCAACAATAATTTATTATGGGTCGACCATTAATAAACTACTTTTTTACCCAAGAACCCATTTCGTTTGACTCGGGATTATCTGTGCAATATGCTCTAGAAGGTCAAAGTTATATGATCAAATGTGCCGCAAGTGGACACACAACACCAAAGATTTCATGGAAAATTGACTCACAACTTCCATTAGGTAAGGAAACACGTAATACACAATAAAAGATAAAATGATAGCCATATGCTTGATTTTTAGGTGATAATTACAAAATTCTGCAAAATGGAAGTCTGTTGATCCGAAATGTGACACACAAAGATTCATTTCGTACATTTACTTGCATAGCTCAAATGTTTTCGCCAAGAGCAGATGCGAAACAAATGGATGTCAAATTACATGTCAACAGTAATGAAGGAAATTATACTTGGATTTATCGTATATATAGCATGTTAACTTTAATTTTTTTTTAATTTTGTGAAATTCTAGTCATTCCTCGAGCTAGGGGAGTAATAGGTGAAATAGAGGCTCAATGGGGTTTGAGCATGGAATGGGCTACACTTACCTGTGAAGCCATAGCAAGCCCAGAGGCCAGTTTTGCATGGTATCACAAAGGAAAACTTATTTCAGATTCAGAATCGAATGAAATAATAGATTCTGATAAATCCGATAATCTCTCCGTTCTGAAGGTCCGTTTCTAATCAATTTTAAAATTCAATCATGGTTTGCATCTATTGATATTTGAAATAGGTTTTTGTGAGAAACGAGTCTCAATTAGGAGAATATTATTGCGTTGCCAGCAATGCATGGGGTTCGTTTAATCGAACGTTTAAATTGATCGAAGCCAGGAGACCATTGAAACCGATATTAAAAATTAAAGTACTTGGGAAAGATGAAATTTCAGTAAGTGTTATAAACGAGCCGAGCCCAACTGAGGAAATGTCTGATGCGGATGATTGGAAAATTACGGAGTACTTGGTAGAATACAGAGAATTCAACGAAACGGATTGGATCAAAGTAGACATTGTTCCAACCAATAATGGTAAAAAATATTTGACAATAGAATAAGTTTCTGTCATTTGATTATATTAGACAAAAATTTATGTAACAGGTTTCGTATTACGTGACCTTGTCCCAAGCCAAACTTACATCCTTCGTGTTGCATCCAGAAACAAAGTATTTGATGGAGATTTTAGTCAGGATCTAAAATTCACAACTCTGGAGAAAGCTGAGTTTAATGCTCCAAATAATCGAGGATTAAAACCCTATCCAATTCGTAATCTATTCCATTTCTGTTTTTCGGTAATTCTGGTCCACTGTATTTTCATTTAATTCGTTCGTCACTTTTAATAATTATAAAGTAATTTTGAAAACCATGCAAAAATAGTTGATATCGGTTTATTTCAAGTACAATAAAACTAATAATCAAAGTCAGCAAATTCTAATTTTACAATAATTTCCAGTGTTTTATAATTATAATACAATACGATTTATGTAATTGTGAAAACTTACGACATCCCCAAAAATATTTTTCGAAAATTGTCAAAATTGCGACGTCATAATGAAGCCACATTGTTTCAAGCAAAATAAATAATGAGATTAATATTTTGTTTGCTATGATTTCACAAGTGACTCTAGTCGCACAACCTTCACCAACTGAAGATTTAGACGAAGGGAGCCAAGTAATTTCCAAAGCAACTATTCTCTCTGTTATGTAAAACTTGGCTTGATCGATAATTTTTTGTGTCCTGTTGTTTGTTCGTTTCATTTGGTCTGATGGCTACGTGAATTTGCACAAACTAACCCGAAATACACAAACTGTAGAAATAAATCTGTACCAAGTCAAGTAATCTATGGCAGTAATATTGACCAGTACGAAATGATCGTAAAACACTGATAGTAAGTTACGTTGAAAAACGTAGCAAGTTATTCCGAAGTTAGTCCGATGAGTTCAATCTGACAATGTTCAAAATTCCATTCCAATCCAGCGCTTCTACCACAAAATCTTAAATTTTAGTAAAATTTAATTTAACTTGTTTATCAACTTAAATTATTCACAACATCGTTTTCTGTATTTTTGTTGTTTTGCTTAGAATTTTTCAATTATTTAATAATTTACTTGTAGTATTGTATCAAAGAGTTCTAGATAAAAGACAATGGACGAGAAAATAATGAAAATAGAATAAACAG
>WJEZ01000498.1:0-27182 GCA_009869925.1 Thalassaphorura encarpata
CATCGTTTACAGTAATTTGAAAATGAAGGTATTTTTTATTCAAACCCCTCAAGCATCTTTTTTATAATTTGTCAGGTTCGAGAAAAACACGGATACGAATCGACGTTTGTACCGTATCTTGCAATTGATAAATTCAAGGTTCAACTGTGCCCTCAAAGACATCGTACAACCCTTGCTAACATCCACGGTCTTGATTGTAAATATTCTGAGCAACTATGCCACATTCAAGTTATTCCACGAAGTTCCAATGCCAGGCTATCTGGCTTTTCCGTCAATTTACCTCGTGACCTGTATCATCGCAAAAGCCTCTTTAACAATGAGTGGCTCAGTGCTGGATCATTCAGAAGAATTTATTAAGGTCATGCAAGAACACAAAAATAGCAAAGCATTTGCAAAATTCCTCAAATCATGTAGACCCCTTAAGGTTTGGGTCAAGGAATTTTATTTCATTAATCATCAATCTGTTTTGACTTTTTACAATATTGTTATTGATAATACTGTGTACTTACTACTTTCATTTTAACTCGAAATATCCACAAAACACCTACTACCAATATAATTTTTATCTCTTTCAGGAAATTTAGGAATTAATAAAAGTTCGTACGTGCAAAAACTAACTGTAGTTTTTTTTCCAATTTTGTTCTTTCGAAAGGAAATCAGCAAAATCGAACATTCGAGACAACTCAAGAATACGAAACCGCAAGAGATAACTCACGAATTTAAAGGCAATGTCAAGAAATTTTTCGTTCTTGCTTCCAATAAAGTTTTTCTGGACATCTACCCTTCAACAAAAATTAGAAAGATAAAGGAAAAGTTGAGAAACATCCTGACCAGCTAGGAAAATCCTGATTTTTATATACATTTACTGCATTGCGACGACTGCTACAAAATATCTAAAATACTTGGTTAGCCTCCTCCCAGATGCGACAATGATTCCAAAATGGAAACTAATTCCATTTGCGGCCTTTGAATCCTTTGTTTCAATTAACGGAGCTTCAACGCTATTATTCTACATACTGTTGAATTTGGCCTACCGTCGGAATACTGCACTTGGTCTTCATCGTTTGTAACTTGAAGTTAAATCCATTATGATTGTAAATAAATCTCTCCTACTTAATCTTTTTTATAATTTGTCAGGTTACAGAAAAACACGGACACGAGCCGACGTTTGTATCGCATCTTGCAATTGATAAACTCAAGATTCAACTGTGCCCTGAAAGACATCGTACAACCCTTGCTAACATCCACAGTTTTGATTGTAAATATTCTGAGCAATTATGCCACGTTCAAGTTGTTCCATGAAGTTCCAATGCCAGGTTATCTGGCTTTCCCATCAGTTTACCTCGTGAGTTGCATCATCACAAAAGCATCTTTAACAATGAGTGGCTCAGTGTGGATCACTCGGTAGAATTCATTAAGGTCATGCAAGAACACAAAAATAGCAAAGCATTTGCAAAATTCCTCAAATCATGTAGACCTCTTAAGGTTTGGGTCAAGGAATTTTATTTCATTAATCATCAATCCTTTTTAACCTTTTACAATATCGTTGTTGATAATACTGTGTTATTATTACTTTCATTTTAAAGAATTTTCGCACTCGGTCCTTTTGATGAGCTATTGATGAATAATTAAGTTTTGCTTGAATAAATTAGTTTGGCCAAATTTTTTTCTGTTCGATTGCTCTCTGTTCCTGCCGCAGAATTGCTGAATTACGGACCGTAGACAGAGCTTGCGTCACTGAGATAACCTTGACCTCAAATCTACATTACTGTTATGTTTCCGTGCTTAAAAATAAGTCAACTTTTATGTTCAATCATTTTAATCTGTCGCGTGGAATGCACATTTGGAGTTTTCGTTACGGTTGTGCAACAATGCATTAATTGATACATGTGACACAGCGTGACAATAACTTATCACTTGGGTGTAGGGTTATACAAAAATAGGTGCTAAGTGCATTAATCCATGAATTAAATGACACAATTGCATAATATTTGGGATTGGGATAGCATATATGTGCGTAAAGAAATTATAGCGTGTGAAATTTTTGGATATAAATAGTAAATATTTCATCAACTTATGACTTTTCGCTCATTTCATTCTGAATATTGGAGTTGGACCTAAAGCCACGATTAAATTAAATTGTCCCCATGTATTTCGGTGTGACATTTTTCGGTGCTTTACTTCTCAGTGTTATTCTGAGTTTTTTGCCAAATTTGGCCGAATCTGGATATTATCAATACCAGTCTGGAGGCGGCGGTGGTTGGGGAGGATGGAGCAGCCCGAACTCTGGAAATTACCAAGGATCAAATTATTACCAAGCGGAAGGATGGTACCCTTATCATTCTTATTCACACAGCCAAGGCTTTGGAGACCTCGGAGGTGGATGGGGCTACGAAGTTTATAATTCAACGGATGGTGCCCCTGGTGGAGCTCCTGCTGGCTCTACAGAAGCACCAGCAAAATTAGTCAAGGAATCCAAAGAAGATGATGATGCAGCTGAGAGTGAAGAAGAGGAAAAGCCAGTTGTAAAGAAAAGAAAAACAAAATCCAACAAGAAGACGACGAAAAAATCAAAATCTGTTAAATCGAAGACAAAGAAAGTCAGCAAAAGTGAAAGTGAAGATTAAAAGTATTCTTCCATGGACGTCTCGATTTAATTCAGTGAAAAAGAAAACACTGGACATTTCAAGAAAAGACGAGTTAAATGCTAAATTCGCTAAATTCGATCTTTAATACCACCTAAATTCTATGCAACGCATGTTTAGTTTTCTCTTAGTATAGGACGAATAAAATAATATTAAAAAACAAGAGGAGAACGCGTGTTTTTACATTAACTTCTCAACTTGCCTCGCTTAATTTATTTGTCGTGTTATGCTATGCATGTTTCGTCCTTGCAGGCACGTATGCAGTACTGGCTTGTCTGTAGAATGAGCACGCATTTTACTTGTTATTTCAAAATGCGTTTTCCTTCAGCACAATGCAAATGCTAGGTACTTTCTACATTCGTGCAAATTCTCCTTGACCTTTGGTTCGTGCTCAATGTTTTGTAATTTTGTCATAATTGTTTATTGCAAGGACTTAAAGGCTTTACGTGATACAATAAAATCAAAAATTAAATAAGCAAAATCAAGCAATGTCAGGTTTTACACTTTTTTTAGATTGAATTGAACCAAAAGTGATTTTGAATATAGGGCTACTTTTCATATTCCCTGTATATAGCATAATATTTCAGGTGGGCTGAAATAAGCTTGTGAGTTTTGCAATGAGAAACGTTTTGGGAAATTTTAGCTCAACCGATACGAAAACGTTTCTGCTTTACAGCCATTATAAAAGCAAGTAATTTCAGACGCAAATGTCTCTGTTCATTTTTGCCAGGCCAGCTAAAATTATCACTGTTCAAACCAAGTAAAGTTAAGGTATGATTTTTTCTTTCGTTAATTTAGAGTTTAAATTTTAATTAGCTACAACAAAGCATCTAATTTATTACCCCGTACTCTACGCACTAGTCTGTTGAGATAATGTGACGAATTAGTTAACCATGAATTTTTATTTAACAAATTTTTAGAGATTCTAATTCAATTGCAATGAGGGTTGAACATAAAATTAGCTATAATTGAAATTGTACAAAAAATAAATTTGCCAATCATTTCGGAGTTGCATTGATTCAAGCAAGCAAGGAAAGTGTAAGACTTACAGAGGTTCACTTAATAGAAATTAAGTTAGCATGTACTAGGTACGGATGTTAAATTAGGATGACAGATGCAATGCAATGCAATCCATTCCTTGTATCTTTAATGTACAGTGTTCCAAAAGTAAAGTAACTGTAGATGCCAATAAATTATAATTCAATTGAAAACATCAAAAAATTTGTATGCCATATTTGTCATTCATAATTTCGGAAATTATCAAATTGAACTTTGAACTTTTTATACTTGATTCTTATTTGCTCAAATTTCATTTGTTTTAGAAAGAACAGACGAATAACTAAAAGATGGCTGCTGCGGCTCCTGAACTACGGCACATGGAACTACGTTCTCGAGATATATTTTTTGATACAAGAAAACGTGGAAGAGGCCGTGTAAAACATGCCATTTGAAAATATATCTCCAGGCTTGGTTTCCAACACTTGGCTATAAATTTGATAGAATTTATTATGTGGATGGATTTGCTGGAGCTGGAAACGGAATCTCAGAAATTGGTTCACCACTAGTTGCTTACAGAACTGCAATTGAACATATAACATCTGGATAAATGGACAGCAACAGTTCATATGATTTTTATTGAAAGTGATGAGGGTCGTGCAGCGGAGCTGAAGAAAAACTTGGGCTTGGAACCTGAAGTGCAACATCCTAAAGGTGTGACCCTTGACCCGGTCTTTAAGTTATTTCCAGACCACCTTTATAAAAATTATTAATTTTTTTCAGTATCCTGGGAAGTCTTGACTGGATGTTTCGTTGAGTACAAAGAACGCATTCTATGGTTGAATGGTCCTGCATTTATATTTGCTGACACATTTGGATACAGCGGACACGTCATGCCAATGAGTTTATTGCGACAATTGGCTGAACGGGACTATTTTGATTTTAATTTTTGACGTTTTCATAAATGTCATGGACAGTTTTGCAATTCAATGGGGAACCACTCAAGGGCGTTGTGAGAGTTTGGTGAGTGAGCTTGTTGGCGTGGAACGTCAGACCTGGAAGCCCATTCTTTGCCTCCAAGGTTTGACCCCGGAAGAAAAACGTGAGCACTTCATGCAAATTTACAAAGAGCAACTAGGTCCTTCTTATTCTGAAATTTGGAATTCGCCGTGGGAATAATTCCCATGTGTATCATCTTGTCTTCGCTACTAAGCATCCAAATGGAGTTAAAGCAATGAAACATGCAATGTGGAAAGAAACTCAAGACACCGATAAACTTGTATTTTCTGAATTCATCGAGAATAAAGGGATTTTCAAGGAAATTAAAGAAAAGGCAGAAGAAAATCTTGTAAGAATTGTGAAAACAGTTTTTTCCGGTCGAGGCATCGTGTCGGGATCAAGAATTGAACATTACATTGATCATCATTCGATTTATAAAGTGAATAAGCCAGCATTGAAGCGTGGATTAAAAAGTTTTGTGCGTTACGCTCCTAAACGTGCGGCTTTTGATAAGAATGTATATAATTTTAATTCTGTATTTGAAGAGTGATTTATTTTTGTACATTGTAATTAATTCATAGTTAGTAATGTGCATTTGTGTTTCCATACTTTAATAGTGATTTTTTTAGAATCTACAGAAAAACCATGAAATAACATGCATTTTATAGAGAATTCATTGAAACGATTAGCTTTTGATTCTTGCCTGTTGAATTCGTTTACTCATAGTTTATGGCTTCAAGCCAAATTTTGCAGACAATCAATAATATCACGCGTTTATATTTTTTACTATTATAATTGGTACAGAGAACATACATTTTGAATTTAATGGCAATATCGGCTACTATGTAGTTTTGAGTAGATTGATTAGTTCAATCATTTTCCCTCTGATAGCTTCAGATTCAGCTGGTGAAGCTGTTCTTGCACCCTTAATGGCACCAGTCTGGAGGAAATGATCAGCAACTAATTCCGTATTTCGAATTGTATGGCAGCCGCAGTCGTGTCCGTTGACTTG
Source organism: Thalassaphorura encarpata (assembly GCA_009869925.1). Taxonomy (NCBI): domain Eukaryota; kingdom Metazoa; phylum Arthropoda; class Collembola; order Poduromorpha; family Onychiuridae; genus Thalassaphorura; species Thalassaphorura encarpata. The sequence continues at coordinate 5,653 of WJEZ01000498.1, forward strand.
TGACTCACATTTGGCCTGAATTAGGTCAGAATCTACATACAAAAATCCAAACAGGGAAATCTTACGAGGAAAGAAAAAAATCGATTCTTGCTCTGACTTACTCGTCCCAACAAAATTGGATAATTTCGTATGAAGTGCTCGCGCTTGGGAATTATTGTATCCACCGGATGAGGAATCAAAATGATAGAATAAATTCTCAGATGCCGAAAAAGCCAAGAGGGACCAATGACTTCCTCCAATGACTTCAGTCTGTTCCTCATCATTCACTGCCCAAATAAGTAGAGCAAAGTTTGTCACTTCTCCAAGGAACGCAGGCATGTCTCCTGACTGACCCATCTTGATGCATTGACTCAATTCAGGGCCAAATAATTTGATTTTTCCTCTTGACTCAGGATAAATTTCATTTCGCAAGTATTCAAAATAGAAGCCGATGAGGGTATCGTTGAGCCAAGTATTGTTATGATTAAGAATTTGCATCTCCGACTCACGAATTAAATAATCTCCATAGTCCAGGATTATTTTATTGCTGGACATCCTGGAACAGCGTAATTAATTATAAACCTGGAATTTTAGAAAGACAATTTCCGCATAAGTATGGTTAAATTAGAACAAATCATAAAAATTAAGGGAATGTTGAATCTTATCTTGGACATAGGCTAAATCGACAAAATAAACCGGATTTCTTTGACCTACCTTTACGGAATACAGTGAAACTGGTTCTGGCTTCAACCAAATTTTCAAGTGAAAATGAAAATCGACTTAATCCACCGATTACAAACTGGACTGCAATTGCCGACGACGTGACTTGACACCCGATTGTCTCATCTTCTGTTCTGTGGAGAAAGTCACACGTCCAGTCCCGCCGCTAAACTTGTCAAGTGGAATTTCCTTCTATGAGATCTTCTGGCCGGCCCAGCGGCATAGATAATTCTATTCCGACTTTGAAATTCTGGCAGAATTTGTTGTCATTTTTGTTCAGTTGTTGCGATTATTTCCAGAAATCGTTGAGAATTTAACCGATTTAAAACGAGTCCACGTTCACGGTTTCCGCTACGTTTCCTCAGGCCATTTTTTTCTTCAATTAAAATGACTGTACGATTTTTATACGTTGTTCTGTTCTGTCTCAGATAATTAAGTATGTATATTTAATTTTTGACTTCCAGGAAGAAAGAAAACCACTGATAGCAGCCGCAGCTGAACGGAACAAGGAACCTATTTTGGAAACATTGAAAACCATACTTTCATCCAGCGTGCCACTGGAAATTCTGGAAATCTCCAGTGGAACTGGTCAACACGTCGTTCATTTTGCTCGTGGTTTGCCAAACACACAGTGGCAACCATCTGATATTGACCCTGCATACATCAAGAGTATTTCCACAGCCAGTAAAAATATTCCAAATGTTAAACCTCCAATTGTAGCAGATGTGACGAAACCTGTGCCAGAATGGCAAACCCCGAGTGGAACACCATTGACCCAAAATAGTTTCGATGCAGTCTATTGTGCCAACCTTGTGCATATCTCCCCTTGGCAATGTACCCTTGGATTATTCTCAAGTGCTGCCTACTTGTTAAAACTCGGTGGAACTTTGATTACTTATGGCCCTTATGCCTTAAATGGTGTTTTAACCCCTGAATCTAATATTCAGTTTGATGCTTATTTGAAAAGAGAAAATCCAGAATGGGGTGTCAGGGATTTGAAGGATTTGATAAAAATTGGCCAAGAAAATGGGCTTGAATGGAAACAGACAATTGATATGCCTGCAAATAATAAGGTTCTGATTTTCAAGAAAGAACAACAAAAGTGATATCACTAAATTATATAATGTTAATCAGAATCATTCATGATTTACAAGAATTTTTGGATTACAGAGCGTAATAAACTTAAAATATTGATTGAATATAACTTATCATTGTCTTGCATTATCCTTTTGCATAATAATGCTAATCAAAATCATTCATGATTTACAAGAATTTTTGGATTACAGAGCGTAATAAACTTAAAATATTGATTGAATATAACTTATCATTGTCTTGCATTATCCTTTTGCATAGGTTTTCAAGGGTGACGTGACGTGACACTCCTCGCATTTGCATTACTTAATTTATTAGCAGAAACCGGTCTACGCCTGAGCTAATGACACTTTGGACCTTGACAACTAAAAACGTAAAAAATGTGCGCGCTATTAGTACGGAAATTAATTCGTCAAGTCAAGCAAGTAATCCATACTTTTCGACTTAATCATTGCATAACACGCTGTAATTGTATAATTAGAAGGAGGGGTGTTCATTATAGACATAGACATGCCAAATTCCTGGTGTAGAGCATGGCGAATTTCTTAAAGGAAATAAAAAAATGGGAAGTTAAAAGTTAACTACTCAAGACAAGACCCAACCCAGTCAGCACCTGCTCTGTACTGTACATCAATTGAAGCTAATCGATGCAATTTGCATACTTGTTAGGTGCTGAGTTTATAAATCGACTTAATCATTGCATAATACGCAGTAATTGTATAATTAGAAGGGATGTTCATTATAGACATAGACATGCCAAATTCCTGGTGTAGAGCATGGCGAATTTCTTAAAGGAAATAAAAAATGGGAAGTTAAAAGTTAACTACTCAAGACAAGACCCAACCCAGTCAGCAGCACCTGCTCTGTACTGTACACCAATTGAAGCTAATCGATGCAATTTGCATACTTGTTAGGTGCTGAGTTTATAAGAGTTGACAATTTCTTACGTTAACGTCCATTTGGTTTCCACTCCTGTCTCAATCATCACCAGGAATTTTTTAATTAGTTCTATTCTTACAAATGTTTCCTACTGAGAAGTTAACAAAGGTAAGAATTTGTTACAAAGGAACTTCTTTAGACGTTAAGAGATTTTTAATTTAAACCAGAATCTTGATTATTTGTAAATTCTAGGAACAATTGTTCCCTTTAATAAATGCTGCAGCTGAACGCAATAAGCATCCAATCCTTGCAACCCTCAAGACTTTGCTGGTCCCTACGACTGAGCCCTTGGAAATCCTAGAAATCTCGAGTGGATTTGGACAACATGCTGCTCTTTTTGCAAAGGAATTGCCCCACATCAATTGGCAACCGACAGACGTGGACCCTGACTACATTCCACACATCATCACGAACACTGCAGGACTTTCGAATGTTAAACCTCCGATTCTTGGGGCTGATGTGACAGTGGCTGTCCCAGATTGGCCTACGCCTTTACCCAGAGCACATTTCGATGTGGTTTACAATTCGAACCTCATGCATGTTTCACCATGGAAGTGTACTTTGGGTCTTTTCTCTACTGCTGGCTATTTGGTAAAACCAGGAGGAAGATTGATCACTTATGGCCCCTACGCTGAGAATGGAGTTTTGAGTCCACAATCCAACGTTGAATTTGATGAATTTTTGAAAATACAAAATCATGAGTTTGGTGTGAGGGATTTGAACAAATTGGTCACTGTTGCACAACAGCATGGGTTTGAGTTGATGGAAAAGATTGAAATGCCTGCTAATAACAAGACCCTCGTCTTTAAGAAACTGGAGAAGAAAGAATAAATTCTACGCGCTAGCCTAGCTCTAGTCCTCAAAATTATTTCACAACCATTGACTAATTCTGTAAAATTAATAAATGAGAAAAATATTCCAAAAGTTGCAGAAGATTTTCGCTGTAATACACAATGTACAAGCATAAATTTAGCATTAAAAAACCTCGGTCATTCGACTCGATTTATTCAAAGAATACGAAAAACGGGTAGTAGCAGCATGTGGCTGAAGTATTATTATTATTATTAGTAAATAGTAACAACGTCTTGAGCAAAGTCAAAGAATGTCCGTCTCATTAGACATGGCTAAATTAGTCATACTCCCACCATTATTATCAGCACGACTAATACTCATTGTCAATTTCCCTCCAATGTTTGTCTCACTCCCAGTTTTCTTTAGCCCTGAATCCTGAAGCCTTTGTAGTCTCATGTATTGGTCTTGAAGTTGCCTTTGTTTCCGAAGTAGTTCCTGATGTCTCAAACTCAATCTTTCTGAACCAACTCCATCCTGCGAATTGAGACTCTCGCTTGACTCTGAATCAACTGTCGAAAGACCCAGACTGGAGAGTTGACCTGGAGATATTATTGGAGATTTTGAAGAAGTTCTTGGTGGAGGTGGGGGTGGGATTTTTGTTGGTTTTGGTGGGAGTGGCGGGTGACGAACAGGGGATCCTATTAAATTCGAAGAATAATAAAAACCGATTTTATTCATGACAAAATCTGTCGAGTTACCTCCAGATTCGGTGGACGGGTAAGAAGGTAATCGTTTAGGAGGATCAGGGGGATTTAACCTATTGCGTTGCGTTGTCGTTTGTGGAGGAAGTTGATGTTGTTGGGAAGAAAGTTCATCTAGCAATGCATCGAGCTGACTTTCTGGACCGGTGGGGGATGTGTCGTCGTTGTTGGCGGAGGGGACCACGACATACCGCGCTGAAGAGTATACTGAACCTGAGGTGGCGCTCTGTAACCCATGACACACAGAAACAATTCCATATTTTCTCCAAGTCCAAAAAAATTATTAAAAGTAAATCCAATTCAAATGAATCAAGAAGATTTTTATAGAATAAGAATGTCCAGGCAGTTGTGTAATATGAAAAGCAATGCTAAAGGCAAGGCAGCCAAAAATGAAGAAGTCAAGTCCAACCAGTTCCCTTTGGGTTTTGTGTTCAAGTTGAAAAGCCATGCATTTATTGGCAGTGCGAGTGCAAATGCAGAAGGGCCATGCAAGTCCAATTACAACAAATCAGCCTCACCAATACGAACAAACAAAACGAATCTTTTCCTTAAAGATTCAAGAAATCATGCATGCGAAAAAAATACAAGAGACAGGTACAAAATAGAGTGACTTGTGTTTGATGGTGTTATTTGTTCAAGAGAAAAAAATAATTGTTTACTCGGTAATTACTTGTCTGAAGTGATGAGCTCCACTTCCAACCTTGTTTCTACAGAAAAAAGAAAAATACATATGGCTCTACTTTTGCTAGTTTACTCAAAAAGTTTCAGTTTTTTTAGTTGTCAGAATCTCCATGCAAGTATCGCTCTAGTCTTAGTAGTATTTTTTGAAGAAGTGATTTTTGAAGCAGAGGGCAAAGGTAGGCGGCTTACCCGATTCATGGATTTTTCTGTTGGAGTGGAAGGAGCTGGAGATGGGAGTGAACGAATGGATTCTGTCGATGGAAGTCTCTGCTCTTGAACTGAAGCCAGTCTGTGATTTTAGAATATGTAGAAATATTAGGTTCATGAGAAAAGTTGACTGTCCACGTAAATTTTGTAGAATCGAACCTTTTGAGTGTGACAAGCGTTCCTGTAAGTTTTTTGCAGCGTTTGAGTGCAGTTTCCAATCTATCCGGCTCTTCCTTCATGAATCGCTCTTCAGTCACCATTCGATCCATTTCACTGGTCAATTGGCTCTTAATGTTTTCTTGCAAAACAGGGAACCTGGCCTTAAGGTCAGCAACCGATTTACTGAAAAACCACCAAGGAATAATTTTAATATTAGTGATATGGTCAAATGAAATAATATTAGATAATACGGCCACATACCTCGATTTGCTCAGGATCAGTGCCATATTTTCGACATCTGACATATTTACTCTAGTTCGTTTGTTGATCACATGACTTCGGAGCTCCTCTACTGTAGTTTCTAGCTCACTAGAAATTAAACAATTACACAAAAAATTGGTAATTTTTGTATTTTTCATTTCTATTGAAGTAAAATCTTACCAAAGATCCTTTTCTAGCTTCAAAACTTCTTGTTTATAAAGTTCTTCATCCTTTTTCAACCTTGTCCGTTCTGGATCCCCTGAATCTGACATCCAGTGATCATTTCCAGCCAAAGCAACAACTTTAAATCTTAAAAATGTATCTCGCAGAGTTTCACGCACGGCATGAGCTTGAGCTTGAACATTTCTTCGAAGTATCCTCATGTCTGACTTGAGCTCTTTGGCCTTCTTTTGAAGATTTCGTAACTGATTGTACATTTCTGGACTCAGCTCGACTAAGAAAAAGTATCAGAAAAATAATTTAGATTCAGAATTCTCAAGATTGATTTTTAACTCACCTCTTGCAGAATATGCCAAATATTGTTTTTCATAAGGATGCGTTGGCTGAACAAGTGGAAGTGGTCGTTGTTGTTGTAATACTGGAGGCGGTAGTGGTTGCTGTTGCTGCTGCTGGGGATGTGAATGTGAATGCGGATGCGGATGTTGTTGTCTTGGTTGGGCAACAGACATTCGGTCTAAATAAAAGAAATTTCCATTTAGTTCAACATCCATACGCTGATCCTACGGAAGAAACCTCACCCCCGGACATTCTTGGTAAAGTGGAAGATTTGATTGCTGGTTTTGTAGGTTTTTCCACTGACGATTCGAAAGTTTAATGAGAGAGTAAGCAATAATAGAAAAAATGAAAAAAGAAAACTAAATGTAATAAGACTCAAAGAACCGAACTTGGACATAAACACACACACGCACGCAGAGCAGACTATCGCAAACAAAATGTTATGATGGAGAATTTAAAATGGAAATGGAGAAAAAAATCAATCAAAGAGATTAACCCTGGCTTGGTTCTCATCTGCATTTAACATTGCGATAAACTACACTGTGAACAAATGCAAATTGAAAGAGCGTCCACATAAAGTACAAAATTTATTTACCTGCATGATGTGTCGGAGAATGCTGTCTGGCCATGTCTGGTTGATCATCAGAANTTTACCTGCATGATGTGTCGGAGAATGCTGTCTGGCCATGTCTGGTTGATCATCAGAAAATGAAACGGACTTCTCTGTGGTCAAATGAAAAAAAAGAAGTCATTATAATTAGACACTTCCATAAAACCAGATGGTTTTTCCACCAAAAGATGATATTAAATTTCTAAACTACCTTTTCCAAATTTTGGATGAGCAGTAATTTTCTCAGGAGGAGGAGGCCTTTCGTCTGCACAAGATTACAAAAACATTGACATTTTTAAAAGGCGTTACCAAAAGAGTTAAGAATTATTTGTGTAATGAAATGAAAAACCAAAGCGAAATGACAGAAGATTATTAGTAATATAGACAAACACGAGGTTCATGTTAATGTTATAACAAAATTAATTGTTAGCCCTAACTGTTAAGATAAGCGAGGAGCGAGGATTAATTACCTGGGAGAGAAGCAGAGCTGGAACTAGAGTTCTTATCTATGTCATCTGCACCACACATAGAATAGACAAAAAGGACAGTTGACATAAACCCCTGAAGAAAGCTCGACTAGTTTCCCTTCCCCGGATCATTTATTATTCATTCCACTTACCCCTAAAATCCCGGGATGGAATATAGTCTCTTTGTGGAATGAGACTGTAATTTGTAGCACCAACAGTCCTTGGAAGTGTACTTGAATGAAGTCTTGGCACAGGGACGACCGGAACTGGAGGAGCCAAAGCTTTTTGCACCAATCCCGTCAAATTTGCTAGCTGCCTTTCCATGTGTTCCATACGGAATCTAGCCTCTTCGTCAATTATTACTGGAGTTATTGACCCTGACCTTGAAGGTGGGGGGTAATTATAGTAAGGATCTTCAGCATTGATGTATCGAGCTCTTTCTGGGGACGATATGTACCCACCACGATCTGTAAATTTCAAATCATCAATCATTTAGAAATTAATTTCATTGACATTTCAACTTTTATAAAACAAAATATTATGAAAAAACATATATGCTAAAAAGCATGATAAGAAAGATCTTAAATAAGAAATTTCAGAAAATACAAACAAAACACATAAAAATATCAACACACTACAGGGGAAGAAGTTGGCGATGAACGCGTAGTACCTGCATTTGCGTAGAGGTCTGTTGGATTTCCAATAACCCTTCCATCCCCATAATGACTCCCAGGAGGAGGAAATGAGCTTGATCTATCAGCTATTGAACCATTTCTTGGTGGAGAATAAACCAAATTGGCTGACGGAGAAACACCCTGGGGTCTTTTGACTAGACTATAAGTAGGAGTTGAATTTCGCAGTGGCTTTGGGGGTGGCAACGTAGAATTACCCGGAACAGAATTAGTCGGTGTTTGTACTAAAACAAGCACAAAAGGAAGAAAACTTGTAAAAAAGAAGTTTTTGAAGAAAATTGAATGCCTTGAAGCGACAACTTTCTTAAAATGTAATTTTAAACCACACAAGAGAAAAACTAATCTTGTAAAACATCTTTACCTGGTTTGATAGGTGCAGAGATGTGAGGAGAATAAGGTCTGCCTCTGGGTAGCGTAGCACCAATCGGGTAAGCGTATGGCGGGAGGTAAGGACTCTTGTTACCCTGAAAATTATAAAACAAAAAAAAATTTAGAAGCATTAGACAGATATAATTTGAAAATTCATCGTACATGGCACATTAGAGATAGGAATGATTGTTCCAAGAAATAAGAAGATTAGAAAAACTAGGCAATTCAGTTTCATCTTCATCAAAGTACTAAACGTAAGGTGCAGCTGCGCCCATTTGTTTGCATTTGCTTGCATATCGGGTCTCTAGAAGAGAAACTCAATTTCACGGAGGATTTATAAACCCTGCCTGCCCGCCTTCTCTAACCACCAACTACCCCATATCTTCATTAGAATGGATAGCTCGTCGCCCTAGAAATGTTTCCACTTCTGGACCACTTCCGCTCTTTGGCTACTCAATGCATTGCACTCTTCCAAAATCCTCAAGTACTAGGACTACTACTTGAGTTGACTTCCGTTTTGTATCTGTCTAGCCACTCACACTCTGTCTGTCTAATGTAACGCATGCCACGCACGTTACGTTGCGTTACGTATGTTTTTAGCCAGAAGAAGTATCGCATGGAATGTTCAAATACTAAGGTCCTTTGATTCTGAGTTATTTGCAAATCCCTACATGACACACAACCACAAACAAACTCCATTAGTTCATTAGCCTTCAACCACATCAAAGGGAAACCAAACAGACTAAACAATTAAAAGGTTACATTCTTGGCACATGGCAAGTCGACTCGACGGGTGAACCGAACGCAAAGTAAAATCTAAACAATTGAAATATCTTTTCTACTCTCTCTCCAGTCTGGATTGTACATTTACCTTTGACTTGTGAATATGCTGATGCTGAAAGTCCGAATCGAACTCTGGCTCACTGAAATAAGATTGGTCCTGATCCCAGGAAGGAACTGCTCCATTTCCATTTATATTTGGCTCAAACAGTCGAAGCACCGATCGGTCCCGAATATCCCTGGGCAAATAAACAAACCACTGGTTAGAGTTTAAGACGAATTTTAGGCAAGACAATGAAAACTTTTGACATGTGTCTATTCAAGTAATTCTTAAGAAAAAATTTAAAAGCTACGAACAACTCCAATTTAAACTATGCACCACCTTTTGAAAAATTGTTCCTATAATACAGTGTATATAAAAATATTTGACCAGCGTTGAGCTTGAATTACCTGAGGTCTTCAAGTTCATAAAACATGTCCTTTCCATTGTCATGAATATAAATTTTAGCTTGCATTGCGTCTAAATATTCCAGTGTCAATTGTTTCGGAAATGAACGAACAAAGAGTGCTTTGACAGTGTCTATAGAAGTGATTTCGTTCGGCAGTAGAGCTCGTTTCGTCTCGCTCCGGTATTGCAAAAATACGAGACCTGGAAAAACAGAGAAAAATTTATCTTTTAAAACCCAAAATTTAACGTAAGTTTCAAAACTCTAAGATTACTACCATAGCGAGTGGTGCAAGCCGGGTTTCTGATATCATTTTTAAAGCGGAACCTCCTTGACATTGATGAAAAAATATACGTAAACTTTAGTTCAACAAAGCCAAAATTTTAATACTTGTGGCCTAATCTCAAGTATGATTTTTTCCAAAGTCAAACCGACCAGGCGCCGGCCTAGTCTTAAAATGTCTTTCGCACCCTGTGGATGTCGAATATAATATGCGGTTGACTGGCTCAACTCTTCCACACTCATTGAATCTGAATCGGAAACTAAACCTCATCCCTGCCAATTTCAACAAGTATAATAACGAACCCGTGACTTTTAATGTCTTTTTACCGGTTCACTTCTTTAACGAGGGAATGCTGCTGAAAAGGATTTAATGATTCTCCTTTGCAAACATAAAAACTACATGGGCATACCATACCATAGCTGGCATGGCGGAAACTCGTCTCGTCTTGAGTGATTGTGCAAATGTTCCATTTCAACCTTCATTGCATTTACATTTGCATTTCCTATTCCATTTCTATTCCTACCCTTCCGTTTAAAACGTGCGTTAGTCTCGAAGTAAAAAAGTACTATTCAAAACTACAACAATAATCGAATCCTAAAATAGTTGACTTTTCTATGCATTTCCTGCAAAGACCCATTAGGTCTTTAGACGTAGTTTGCTGCTTCTAGCTAGTCAAGCCAAGTACTTCAGGGCATGGCATAGCATGATATTGGCTTTTGCAATGCATTTGTATTCCAAACAGAGTTAGTTAATATTTAACAGGAAAGGATGACACTTATCTTATCTAAAACAACCAACCATGCCGCCGGCCGGTCGAATGGACTGTGTGCATGCATGCAAGCCGCACCCTGCCCTGACTGCGCTAAAAGGCACTCGGAAATTATCAAATAATTAATTCTTAGTATTCTTTCCTGTAAGTTAATTTTAAAAGTAAAGTACGTTATGTATTTCCTTATGTGTGTATTTACGACGGCTTGGTCAGACACCCGACGATCCACTGCACTAGGCTTAGGCATTAACATTTATTTTATTTCAAACTTACCCAAAGGCCTCTCCAAAGTTTTTGAAGGCGTCCGTACAACAGGAAGTGATGCTGAAATAAATCGCATACAAGATCATTAGCGATCTGTTTGTGTTCATGTTCATGTAATTTAAGATGGCTTGACTTACTTCTGGCTTTAATCCCACGTCTAAAGCCAGTCGAAGAAGTTTCTGCTTCGGACATAATACCCGGATCATCGTCATATAAAACGGAGGAGTTTCCTCCAGAGGTTTGGCGAGTCATAAATCCACGAGGTCCCTGAGTGAATAAAAATTAAATATTAAAATCCATCCAACCCCAAATTATTCCACTGTTCTAGTTTTGAATTATTGGGTAGAGCATTTGGACATTAGTAAGTAGTACGAATTGAATTGATAACAAATCATGTTAGATGACAAGATAAATGCAATAAAAATTCCAAAAGAATAAAAAAATAAAAACCTGAGGCTCAGATTGGACTGAACTAGCACTACTTAATGGTCGTCTAAATAGGAACTTTGGCTGTGGTTGAAGTTGTTGACGTGGGAAAGCCATGATTGGACTTAGCCGACTTTGCTGCTTCTGTCCAGCTTTGGCTGCTCTCCGAGACTGAAGAATGAAGGAAATGGTAAAAATCAAACAAAACTCACTCAAATCAAACAACTCAACTACAAAACTTTGACAAACTGAACTGATACAACATCCGGTCAAACAAACCAAAAAAAATCAGGTTTGCAAAAAAGAAATACTCGGGCGTTTCGTGGTTCGGTTTCGTTTCGGAGTTTCTTTCTAACCCGTGTGTCTCTTCCAAAACTTTACTAAAGACTGTCGAGTGAACTAACCTGAATGTCCATGCCGACGAGAGCCTGGAGAATAAGTCTTGACTTGCTTGGTGGTTTGTTGGACGAGGAACAAAAAAAAATCAAGTTTGCAAAAAAATACTCGGGCGTTTCGTGTTTCGATTTCGTTTCGGAGTTTCTTTCTAACCCGTGTGTCTCTTTCAAAACTTTGCTAAAGACTGTCGAATGAACTAACCTGAATGTCCATGCCGACGAGAGCCTGGAGAATAAGTCTTGACTTGCTTGGTGGTTTGTTGGACGAGGAACCTCCTGAAAATACAAGAGTTGGAAATATGTTATAATGTAACGTTATAGGAGAAACGAGCCGTAAAATGTAATCTATTCCACCAATGGATCCCACACACAGCACTAGCAGCACTTCACAGCACAGACTGACAGACAGTCAAGTTAAAACCTTTGAGCAGTTTGTATTTATTACATTTGGACTTTTGCCAATTTACTAGTAGTAAGGCATCTGGCATAGCCAATAGCACGGCTTTGGGTGATATGGTCTGGTTGCCACCAATACTAGCAATAGCAATGGATTGGTCTTTCTCTGATTTTGATTATTTAGACATGATTAATGGGTTCAGACCAACAAAAAAAGTCAATTTTCTTTCTTTTCCCTCAACAAGGGAAATATGTCAGAGGTTACGAGTGCTTAAATGTACAGAGACTTTAAATATTTGATGATTCTTTCCAGTACAAGTCGTAATTGACTGTTCAGGCAGCAAGATTGACTAATTCTGATATCAAATCCAAAATGTATTGGAGACGAATATATTTGTTGCGTGCGTGCTGCAGTACTGCGGTAGAGTTTTGGGTTTGACCACAAGATAAATACGCAATGTAAATACTAACGACCTTACATGAAATCAATCTGCCTCGCAATCACTACAATTTTCTTTCTTTTCCCTCAACAAGGGAAATATGTCAGAGGTTACGAGTGCTTAAATGTACAGAGACTTTAAATATTTGATGATTCTTTCCAGTACAAGTCGTAATTGACTGTGCAGGCAGCAAGATTGACTAATTCTGATAACAAATCTAAAATGTATTGGAGACGAACATATTTGTTTCGTGCATGCTGCAGTACTGCGGTAGAGTTTTGGGTTTGACCACAAGATAAATACGCAATGTAAATACTAACGACCTTACATGAAATCAATCTGCCTCGCAATCACTGCCATCCTGAAAATCTTCCTTGTACGATATCCAATATAATACCCGCGAATGCTCGGAGCCCAGAACCATGTTTATGTTTCATTTGGCAAATTGATTGCAAATCAAATTCCATTTGTTCCGCAAGCAATGACGAAAAATGTCTATTTTCGTTTAGCCGGTTGCACCAATATAATACCCGCGAATGCTCGGAGCCCCGAACCATGTTTATGTTTCATTTGGCAAATTGATTGCAAATCAAATTCCATTTGTTCCGCAAGCAATGACGAAAAATGTCTATTTTCGTTTAGCCGGTTGCGAAAACACAGGCAGAGAGACGAAGACGAGGAAAAAATAATAGTCCAATAATCGAGCAGACAGATACTAATTGGCTCTGTTTCTCATATATGAAAAAAATTTGAGATGTATACTCTGTACATGACATGACGTACACGTTATTCGGTCTCGGTCAAAGGGGAAAGGCCGGAGCAGCAAAAGGCAATAAAGCTCAATTGATTGAATAGGTTTTAAATTAGTGATTACCTTTGGGAGAATTCTTCCTCCGACTTGGCCAGCAAGCCCCGCCAGTCCCCGTCTTAGCAACTTAACTTTTAAAGGTAACAACGTTCGAGGAGGAGGAGGAGGACTTGGATTCCCCTTTTGTTTCCCCTCGCCAAGAGTCGAGATCCATAATAACAATGATAATAATAATCCAACTAGCCTCCCTGCCTCCAGTGAGTAAACTATTCAGTCAGAATGAGGAGGATGTTTTTGGAAGACACCCGTGTCGTGGCCACGATGAGTCGTCAGTCAGTCGGTCGGTTTGGCTCTACTACTCTTGAAATTTTATAACCCGGATCGATATTGCGGGCCACAGCCCTACACCAACACTGCTTGGCTGGAGGAGGAAGGATTGGAGTTTTGGGACTCTGGAGCGAGGCGGTGCCACGATCCACGATCAAGGAAAAGACGAAAGGAAGAGAATTGGACAAAAACACAGAAGGCTCTTTTTTGGTGCTTGAATCTCACCAAACTGAATGAACTTCAAACTCAAACCTACTGCTCCTATCCATGGGAATGCTTTTCCCTCCTTCATTATCTTATGGGACCCACCAGGCAGGCAGTAGTACTTTTCGGAATGGCATGGGATAGACAGAACTGGTTAGGGTTTAGGTTTAGTACGATATGGGATATGGATATGGGATACAGATTACGTAAAGTAAAACTTCCCACTCAGGCTCAGGGTGGTTCCTAACACACCACTCCCTGCACTAATTAACCTGCTTCTCCAGTTACTTCCTACTAAAGGGGGAAAACTTACTTAGCTAAACAAAGGCTAAGCGTGAGCTTTGGGTGATTAGTCTAATGGACCACTTGTCTGATTTGCTGCTTTGGAAGGATGTGCAACGCAACCGGTCAAAGGGTTCATTATCGGTTTTGATGTGTCTGGATGGTGAAAGTACATTGGGGGATTCAATTACGAGATTGACTGAAGGAGGAGTAATTTCCACGTTTTATGTAAATCTGCTAAACATTTATTTTGACTAGGGTAAGTACGGCTGCGTTCAGCAGACAGGAACAGGAGTCATTTACTCATTTGCACTTGAAATCATTAGCTCTGTAATTTTTAGTAAACTGGTTGCCTTTCCTGTGTCAAGGTTTCCGAGATGTCTCTTAGCGCGAAGATATAAATAAAAAATCAGTACGATGCAAGATTGATTAAAGGACGAAAAGTTATAGAATTAATTTGCATTTTTGACTAACAAATTTACCCCTTTTCGTTCTTCTCAACTAGGCTTTAGTTCTATGCACGTCGCCCCGAATGCTACCTTGTGACACACACTGCATTTCAGGTTTAATTATAAAATTTATGAGGGCTGTTCAGTTCTTGGTCGACATATCTTCTGAGATATTTAATATCTCTTTTAGTTTTTCTTCTGGTTTCCCCAATTTTTTTCAAGCTAAACATTCGATTAAGCCAAAAAGTACAAATCCTTAGTTGCATAGTGCGAACAAGATGCAGATGTTGTGAAATTGAAATAATCCACGAATTAACAGAAATTCAAAAGCTTTCTTCTTCTCTGGTCATATTCAGACTAGACTAGACATACAGAACGCACAGAAGCAGAGAAAAACAATAAAGTCCAACCTCCACTCTACTTTAGTTTGCTCAGCTCAGTTCAAGAAAGCCACCCTGGACAATAAAATCTTGTGAAGGAAGGTTTTGTAGTCAGCAAATTTTATTACACATTTTATTTCGCAAGGGAAAGAAATGCTTTAAGCTCAAATCGCATGGCATGGCATGGGGAGAAGGTTTGCTCAGCTTAGGTTAGCCTGGTGAGGACATCAGACATAATATCAGGACTCAGGATTCTCCCACTCTTCCTCATATGTGAAAGACTCAAGAGGCAGTGTAAATATTGACTCTGGAGTCCGACCTCTCTCTGAGATTACCAACAAGGACTTGCATTTTCCTTGCTGCTGACTGGATGGGTGGACTATGATCCGTCAATCTAACTATCCATGGTCGAGGATTTTTGTAAACACTCTAGCCATGTGCATTTTCAATGGATAGTAGGGTGACACGACACGGACTCTGCCATTTGCCATTGGAAATGCAAATTCTTTTCAAGAGAGAGGTGAAAGATTATCTCTCTAGCCTCAAAATTTAGTACAAGTAAGTCAAATTGAGTCTGGCCTGGGAACGGGACCATGGCCTGGCCTGGAATCCTGGTCTGACTCCTAAGCTAAGCTGGGATTAAGGTGGTAGAGGCTATTTTAAAGGATGACATGACATGAGGATGACTACGTAAGCTTAAATGCTTCTAAGAGGTGAAAGATTATCTCTCTAGCCTCAAAATTTAGTACAAGTAAGTCAAATTGAGTCTGGCCTGGGAACGGGACCATGGCCTGGCCTGGAATCCTGGTCTGACTGCTAAGCTAAGCTGGGATTAAGGTGGCAGAGGCTATTTTAAAGGATGACATGACATGAGGATGACTACGTAAGCTTAAATGCTTCTTCGTACCAAGCAAAAACATTCAAATGCAAATCCTCCAGTGCAAAATGCTAAGGTAAGACCATCCATGAAGATTTTCTTCCTTTGAGTCAAATCAATAAAACTAACATGGGAATACGAATAAGAATAGAAATTCAAGTCGAGTTAAAGGGAAAGAATGCAAATCCTCCTGTGCAAAATGCTAAGGTAAGACCATCCATGAAGATTTTCTTCCTTTGAGTCAAATCAATAAAACTAACATGGGAATACGAATAAGAATAGAAATTCAAGTCGAGTTAAAGGGAAAGAAAAGAAAAGTCCATAGTTTAAGTAAAAGACTCTCTTTTGTATACTTTTTGTCTGTCTTGGACTCGAACATTCGTAGAGTCTGTACCTTACAATTGCCAATATTGACACTGGTAAGTGCACGAAGGATGCGATGCGGATGCGTGTGGGGCTATAAAAAGGACTGGAAGGCTCCAAATAAACTTTCACGTTTTACTATACTTGGAATGGAATAAGAGAGGACAGGAGGGTATTAAAATTTTACTTTTTTTCTCCCGAGTCCTTTCTTGTTTACTTTAGAAAATGCCCATGAACTGGAGACAGCATAGAAAACCCGAAACCCTAAAGGTGAAGCAGCGTTAGAAAAGCTGGACAAATAAGTCGTATTCGTGTTTTTAGTTTCGAGAAGAAAGAAAACTATAAACAGTATACTTCTTCTCCTGTCAAAATTTATGATGTCATTGTTTCTGTATACTCCTTCGGCTTTATGCAAATTTAAAATATTACCATATGACCTTCATTTTTTCGTGCAAGCATTTCTGGTCAGGATTTTAAAATCTTGTAACGTCGACTCAATATCTCTGTGCTAATTTAAGAAGTAAATTTAAATCTGCATACAATAGTAATAGTGCTAAGTATTTATACCGCCAACTTGACGCATTTCCGCATTTCGTACTTAATTAATGCAATGCACGAGGGTGTAAACAATTAGTAGTCCTGAATAACCGCTAGCATTCTACCCCTCTAACAGCTTAATTTGTAAACTGCAATTATGTATCATATAATATACTGGCATGAACAAATTATACAGAAGTATAGTGCTGGAACACCATTTGAACTTATTAATTGATTCGCTGATGTATTCAGAGAATATTCTAGTTAAATTTTCACCAAACAATGTTCAATTCTCAAAGCACAAATATTATAAAACTAATGAGACAAAATCGTGAGACCAACCATTGTTAACTCTAAATCAGGTATTAAAATACTATTAGTTGACTGGCGGGACTAAAGAGAAAAAAGAAGCCCTGGAAAAACAAACAAATTTACCACAGTCTCAGTGTAGCGATTTCATTTCTAAAATCTAATACTTTTTCCTTGAATGTTTATAAAGATAAGCTTGTGGTGAAACTAGAAAAAAACTGCTGGAATATGCCTTCCGAGCAGAGTTTCAAAATTGAGACAAATTGAAGATGGTTGCTAGCCTTCAGCATAAAGTTGGCTCGATAAATCATTTTGAACGTGCACATATATTCCTTCCTCCGAGGCTAAACACATCAACTCAACTGAGAGATGGAAAGAAGAAGGATCGGGTTTGGAATCCTAAACTTCAAGCCAATTTAACCTTAAACTGTTATCCTGTCAACGAAAACACAACTCTCAAACCCCTAAAAACATTTTAATTACTGTGGTGTGGATTTGTGGTTGGAGTTGTAGCTGTGACTGTGACAGACCTAAATGAAAAACACGACACGACTAGGCATATGCTACTACACACTACACTGCTGCATCTCCCCAGGACATCATCGACCACTTTTGAGAACAGTCTGGAAAAACTCAAAAACTACCCTAGTCTTGGCTGCCTTGCCTAAATTATAAATTCTGTGAAACTTCTAACATAAAGAACCCAACTTGCAAATCTGTCCCTTTGAACTTGTTGGGAAAGAAAAACAAATCGAGAAGCAGGAGCAGGAGTAGAAATGAATTGCGAAACAGTCACAATTCATGCGATCTTTCCACAGATGTGTGTGTATGCGTCGCGTCATAGCATAGCATAACCGTACGTACCCTAAGTTATTTTCCTATTTATTTGCCCAAAAACGAGGGCGGCAGACGAATGCTGTACTGTACTAAATAATAAATTCACTTTTCCTCTTTGAAAATTGTTTGCTCACATTAGTTTACCTATGAAAATTTCAATTTAACTTTCAACTTACTACAGTGCTAAGATCGACCTGAGACTCTAGAATTTTCCCTCGACATCGGAAGAAACAAATTGAGAAGTTGGACTACTAACGTCAAGATATTTAACTCTCTATGCATTTTGGACTTGATGTGACTGTCAAAACAGTGGGTAATTTTATATTCTCAGGTTGGATTATCTTGGTGTCCGTTTAAATAGTGACTATTTCATGTTATAATACTCTTGCACCTTGTAGTTTAATATTCATAGGTACGACTAAGTAGAAGTAACGAGGTTAACTAAAAACTACAAAAATTGGAAAAATATTCCATAGATAAATGACCTGCTTTCTGGAACACTTATTGATTTCCTGACATCGTACCTTAATTTTCTAAAAAATATTCATCCGATATTCCTTTCATACCGTACAAATACCTTTACAAATATTTTTCTTGACTATTCCTATTCCTACACAAGCAAAGCGATATTTCAGCAAACTAATAAAACTCCAGGAGCTCCCAATGGTAGTAAAATATATTTAAGCCCACCAAAGCGGTACCTACCACATCAGCTCATCCTGGAATTACAGTTGAGCCGGAATCCTATCCTACCTACACCCGTCATTTCACATTTTCATCCTCGCTTCATAAAACCCCGGGTATAAATTCGAGTCTTCCCATGAATCAACACAATATCTCCATAATAATTCCACTGGTGGTGGCTGCAACCACTTCCAAAATTCTCGTTTCTCTCTTCTCTTTGGTTTTAACATAGGGACTGAGCTTGGATTAGCCGAGCTGAGGTGGTTAAGCAACTCTTCTACAATTTACACAGACAAGTTTTACCCAATTTAAATAGAAGAACATTCAAATTCAAAAAGATACACAGAAAATGCAAAAGCTTTTGTTTGCATCCACAATGTACTAAACGTAATGCAATCCAATCCCACACACCAGATATCAATACACGAGTACACGTACCTAATTTCCTCAAGCCCCGGTATAGAATTTCATTACATTTTCTCCAAACGAAGAACATTATTGCAATCATTAAATAAATAGCCAACTACATTAAAGTCTCATGTAATGTGTGCGCCAAAAGCTTATCAACACTTCTACAATTTACACAGACAAGTTTTACCCAATTTAAATAGAAGAACATTCAAATTCAAAAAGATACACAGAAAATGCAAAAGCTTTTGTTTGCATCCACAATGTAAACGCAATGCAATCCAATCCCACACACCAGATATCAATACGAGTACACGGTACACGTACCTAATTTCCTCAAGCCCGGTATAGAATTTCATTACATTTTCTCCAAACGAAGAACATTATTGCAATCATTAAATAAATAGCCAACTACATTAAAGTCTCATGTAATGTGTGCGCCAAAAGCTTATCAACCTTTCCACACTCATTTTCAAGTCAAGTATTCATTCCTGCCTTGCCTAGGCTTAGGCTTAGTTAGTCTATTCCTCATCCCAAGCGTGATCACGATGTGTGCCAACCAGGAGCCTTGCTCCATTTAGATAAAATTTGAAAACTAATTTATGCAAGCAAGGTACACAAAGTTGGATTACAATCACATGACTAAAGTAAACAGTCAAAATTTGCCACACCCTATATACAGTAATTCAATGCTACGTGAATGGAACCTGGAATCGGGCAGCTACACGGCGGGACAATGCTAGAATTTTTGACACCGTACAGTCGTGGTCGTAGTGGTACAATCACCAATGAAGTTTTCACTATAGTACGAAATGTCTTTACTAGGACTTCTCTAAATTAAACCCCTTGCCCACAGAAGGGCAGTAATTTTATTGGATTCGTAATACATTAATTCTTGGAACCTTTCAACAGAGCAGCAGCAGCGTTTGTAGTAGAAAAGGTGACAATAAAACAAAAAGCCTTTGAAGCAATTTGCCACACTTCCTGCCAATTGGACCAAAGTTTATTCTGCTATAGGGAAAATCGTGGCAAAGAAAGAGGTGGATAGATACACAGAGGCGGTGGAAACAATTGCTTGACTCGCAGTCTATGAGAAACTCAAAGACAAATACAAATACAAACAAACAAACAACTGTAGAAATACAAATGCAATTTTACTCATGTTTTCCTTCCAAAGGATGACTCTATTTCTCGTAATACGTACGCCTTCTCTTTGATTTGCCTTCCTTTGCTTTGCTTTGGAAAGTTACTTGGATATTGACACCGATGCCGGGTATATTACTTGGTGTGATTTATCTGTTACGAAATAAACACACGACTCGACTGCATCTACATCATGGGATGGGGGCGGACCAACTCCTTAAATATACCCAGTCAAAATGAACAGAAGTTTCAATTAATTAAAGAAGATGAGGGGAATCAGTGGTTCGCGTGTTGGTTTGGCTTTGGCTGTTTTTTCTTCTCTTTTATCCATTGCATTGGCTGGGAATCATCGTCCTTATGGAGTTTCTATCACAGGGTTCCAAGGGGCTGGGACCACCGGTCATGATATTTCAGCTGGAGGATACGCAGGCAGGTGAGCTTAAATTAAATCTTTTGACGAACTACTTTTTCAAAATATTCACCTTTGGCTAAATATCAACAAATTCAACAGTATTAAAGTTGAATTCATTCTTGAGTCTTAAAAAGATTTGCACTTTATTTTGTAGAGAACTAACATGTGAGATTAGATCATTAAATTCCATGAAACCCAACTTACATTTCTTAGCTTGCAACACTTGAAACTGAATATTTTAATTAAAGTGTCATATTAAGCCTAAGCGTAGAAAATTAATGTATAAAACGTCTGCTCTGCTACTTACGTCTATTCAACATGCAGAACTTTGTGTTGCACTGTCACAGGATCGAGACTTTTTCTAAGTAATCCTGAGCCGAGTGTCATTAGTCAAACCCTGGAACGAAGGCAGAGGAGAAAATGGAAAGGCCCTGTCTGTCGGAAAGTCAAGTCCTTTCCCTAGTAGTATAGTAACATTCCATTAGGAAGTAGTTGTAAGTTTTGAGAGCAATAACTAAGTTTGATGATGATCATAATGCAGTGCGATAGTGGCCCCGCTGGCAAGTGGTGGGTTCAACAGCCCAAATGGACAATATCTTCCAGGAGGAGCATTTCCCGGAAATGCTGGAGGTTATGGATTCGGTGGCTTTGGAGTTGGAGACACAAGAGGACAAAATGGTGACCTGAGTGTGCCAGCCGCCGGGGGCCAAGGAAAATTGCCATCAGCAGCCTACAGCGGATAAAGCAAAATGTTCGATGCTCGTACCGCTAAGCAAGCAAAAATAGAAGGAAAAAAATTCTGCTCAATCCGTCTGATGGAATAGGAGAAAAATTCAGAGCGTCATAAAATATGAAGAAAGTCAGACATTTAGAATCAATAAAATAGAATTTGGGAAGAAAAGCCCTGAAATTACTAGCGCTCAAATTGAATTTGTCCTCCTGATTCTGTCGTGATATGCAAAAAAAGTGCAATTTGTTCTAAATTATATACAACAATGTGCAAATAAATAAATTCATTTCAATCTTGATTACATGTCTCAATTTTGGGGGTAGAAATGCGAATATT